>CAIGQQ010038318.1:3644200-3671060 GCA_903798035.1 Danio albolineatus
AAAAAAAAAAAATAGGCAGCACAACTATATGTATTTTTTTTTACTTTGATATTAGTACACTGTAAAAAATGTAGTGACAAAAAGTCAAGACAACAAACTTTTTTATGTTCCTTTAACTTAATTAGGTTTCAACAAAATTGTAATTATACAAAGTTTAACTTATTATTTTAGCCAGTTGTAAGTTGAGATGACTTAATTTATTAATTGGATTTAACTAAAAATTAGCAAGTTTTTTTTACAGTGTAATATTGTTTTTTTTTTCTTAATAAGCTTGTTCTTAAGGATCATGTTGTTTAACATTCACATTCTAAATGCTAATAATATTTTTACAGTATTACAGTTTTTTGATGATTATTTTTTAAAGATAAAGCTGTATGTAAACATTTTATATATATATATATATATAGATTTATTTATATATTTATATATATATATATATATATATATATATATATATATATATATTTACAGACCCCAATGTTTTATTGTTTGTTTGTTTGTTTGTTTACATTTACATTTGACATATTTAACTTAGCTTATCAACTGAAATTGATTTTTAAAAAAAAGCCCTGTTATCACTCAAAGGATTTCTACAGTCATGCAAATAAAGCTATAAACGAGCTCTAACCTAAAAGTAACACAATTTCTGCTTCCTTTAATGTGGTTGTGCACTGTAACCTTTAAAAGTTTTTATATTTTACACTAATATTTTTACGATCATTTCTGCAATGATTTTACACCATCATTTCCACATTGCACTTCATTATAAAATATATAATCATCTTTTTTTTTTTTCTTTATCTTCACAGCATATGATGGTCATGCAGGACATGCTGAAGGACTTCCTGTTGGGGGAACACCTGCTTCTCGTGGGGAACCAGGTAATTGAGGATTACCATCCTCAGGACTACAGTCTGTAGAGGCATCTGTGTGTTCAATCACATACTGAGAACAGAACAGACGTACAGTACAGCACAGTAGCCCAGAACGGTGGCGTCCTGCCATTGCGCACAGCTGTCCACCAGCTACAGGCGAAACTGGAGCTCAGTGTGCCCGACGGCAGCCACAAACTCACACACTTACTACTACAGTACACACCTGAGGGGTTGGAAACAGAGTGGGCGTTCTGACTGCTGTCACTTAAGTTTACAAAAGAAGACTGATTGACTTCCAAAACACATAGACTGGAAAAAAGCCGTTAGTTGACTTTACTTAAAAAGTAAAATAATAAGTAAATCTGTTGCCTTGAAATGATTCAGGAAACACTTTTTGTTGCATGTTCAAACTGCTTATTTAAAATGAGATAAATCACCACAATTCAAGAGGTTTTTTTTTTGGAACAACTTTATTGTTTTTTGTTCAATTCACTCAAAAGATGCTGGATGTAAGTTCTTGACTCTTCTAAAGCATAAAAGTAGCATACTATGTTTGCAGATATTTAAGAAACATGCTAAGTGTACATACCTGTTTATCTGAAAAACAGTGCTGAAGTCAGATATTCTGCTTTGAAAAAGTGTTTTCTGTGCCGGAAAGCTGTGGTCTTTTGGTAATTTTAACCTGCTCATACTATTTCAGCACTCCGGGTTGCCTTGCTGGAAAACAGCAACCGTGACCAAAATACTACCTCAGGTGGACAGTGGCAGACTCCAAAATGAGACAGATTCAGTTCCACATGATGTAATTAATTAGCAAATGATATAAATAGTACGAACTTAAACATTAGATGAGCAGGTTACACTGTAACTGCAAGTCCTAACAACATGCTGCGTGAGGAGATAAGCAGTGATGAGCAATTTGGCTGTTTGCACCAGACGAAACACGACATGTAAATACAGCCAATGTAAATACAGCTATTCAGAAGCACAGAATATGCACTCACTCATTAAATGGTAAGGTTTATAATCTGTTTAATACATATTAACCCTCTTTAACATTATTAACATTATTAAATGTACAAGCTGAGTCACTCATGTGTTTAGTTCTAAAGTTCAATTTCAAATGTTTTTTTTTTTATTTTCACGATCTGAGGTGAACTGTCTGCTGCTGCTTTCAGTATATGGCAATAAATGTCATGTAAAATGGCATTCAATCTCACATTGTGAGCATTTAACACTTTATAAAGCACATGAGGTGTACCTGAGGTGATCATTGACATAGTTTTCTGTTGTGCAGCTGTGGGAAACAGAAGCCGTTTCTAATAAATCAATTCGAGGTGTTGGTTAGGACAAAAACTTGATATGGAGAATATTCCCTCTATCGGTTGCTGTTGTTTTTATTTAGAACCTAGTTTATATCACTCGCTCCTGTCCTCAATCTGGCAACCTGCACTTGCGTTGGTTTTGATCCAGGAGTGCAATCCCTAGTTCAACCAGTGGGTGTCAAACCTACATACCGCACCTTTACATTTGTAAAAACAGTTAAGTTAATATAATCTATTTGTGTTGGAACAGCATGAAGGAACTGTTTGGAACCCAGCATTTTTTACAGTGTAATGTGCTTAATTATAAAAATAAAGTCAACTTCTAAGTTCCAAGTTACAATGGGTTTATAAACTTAAAAACATAGACTGTAAAAACATATAGATGTAGTAGCCATGATGTCACCCATACTGTAGGTTTCTGAAGAGCACAAATGAAGCTACAAGAGGGCATGGGCAATCGTCGCCATATTGTTCGCGCATCATAGCGCCAACCAGGGGTATCCAAAGATGGGCAAAGAGGCGGAGTGTGAGCAGAGCTACAGATGCCTGCAAGCATTTTGCTTAGACACACTTTTCTTTGGGAGAAACACTTAATACTAAATTACCTGCGGTTCACTTGTTTTCTGACCACATGTGCTTTTTTTTCCTGTAAAGTTGGCCATTTTAACATTGGGGTCAGTAGAAAATGGAGCCTGGTTTAGTGGAATTTTGATAAATAGCAGTTTCATTTACTTCCATTTTCGGTTCACGAGGGATAGGAGGATGTTGAAAAAAAAAGTGTAGTATGTAGAGTAGAATGAGCTATTTCCAGATACAAACAGTAATGAGCGTGCCTAATGCCGAGCAAGCTGCTAAGGTAATGTTTATGTTTGTAATATTTGTATTATTTGGTAATTAACAACGACCTTGTGGAGTTCACATTTCCATATATTGAGGCAATCTTCATTTATTCATTCATTCATTCATTCATTCATTCATTCATTTTCTTTTCGGTTCGGTCCCTTTATTAATCTGGGGTCGCCAAAGCAGAATCAACACATTAATACACGCTCATTCACACACTGAATGATGGGGTGAAGTATAATCGAATAATCTAGCAGTGGACGGAGTTAAACAGATCAAAACAAAGACATTCAGACATGGAATGCACTTTTTCAATGGAGAATAACTGACTTAAGCATTGTTTTTCAGATATACTGTTTGCAGATATATACAGATATATTGTTTTTATAGAGTATCATCACTCAAGTGGTTCTTTAAAAATCTGAAAACATATAATAGTATTTTTATGCTTTCGAAGAGTAAACTTACAAATAGCACATTTAAGTATAGTCAACATGCGGCTTTTAAGCCAACAGGTTAACTCACTTTTTCAAGTGAAGTAATTACATGCTTTTTTAACAGTGTACATCAGTTGTCTCCAACCTTTTTATCACCGCAGACCGGTCAGCACTTGACAGTTTTACTGGGACCTAGGGAGGGATTGCTAGGCGACTATCAACAGTTTTCTCAGAGGATGACAAGCTGACAAAATATTGTTGCAACTCAAATACAAGTTTTATTTATGGAGAAAATTAAAAAGCACCATCATAATTAGTACCAAAATGTGTTTATTCCAAAATGTGTTTATTTCTACCAAACATGGAGATGTGTAGGCCTTGATTGGAAATAATAAAAAGACGCCATATGTGAACGGCCTCTAAAGCCGCTGTTATTTGCAACATCCAGCAGCTGATCTTCTTGCACAGCCATGGTGGATTCACCTGATTTGTTGTCAAAATGGGTTGCGGATCCATTCCATGGCATTTCGTAGGTCCTTCACTGGACCTTTTCCTCTTTGCAAAGAAACTTTCCAAAGACGTCTGTTTCTTACTCATTTTGCTAGCTTGTGGGTTAAATTTTGGCACTCAAGTGACCAAGATGTAACCGAGAGAATGCAATATTTAAAAAAAATAAATGATTGGTGCTAACTGATCCACAGACTGGTACCGATCTGCGGCCCAGGGGTTGAGGACCACTGGTGTACAGTACATCAGGGTTAGACATGCAAAACAGTTTGAGCAAACCTGTAAAATATATATTTACCTGCTTTGTACACTTGGTCTAATCAGATTTTGTTTATTTGATTTAAAAGTAATAATAATAGTAATACATATATGTGTCTGTATGTATGTATGTATGTATGTATGTATGTATGTATGTATGCATGTATGTATGTATGTATATATATATATATATGTGTGTGTATGTGTGTGTGTATATATATATATATATATATAATGTATATATATATATATGTATACGTATGTGTATGTATGTGGGTGTATGTATGTATGTATGTACTGTATGTATGTTTATGTATTTAATATATATGTATATTTATTTATATATTTATAATATAATATATGACTGAGCAGAAAAGAAAGGCATCCCTTGTGACAAAATTAGATGGTTATTATTGTGGAGCACTCTTCCCTATACAAAAATAAATATATAATGAATTATTTCCTGTGTGGCTCGGTGCAAACTGATCCATATATATATCTAAATAAAGTGGAATTTTGTCCACTTAGGACCCTGTTATAAATACCTGATTAAAAGCTCTTATTTATTATGTAAAGCTAAGCATTTAAAACTCATACATGTATGTATGGATTTGGAACATTGTGTACTTGCATATGAAGTGCAAGTTCAAATGCCTAATATATAAGATCAGCTAGCAGGCTAATCAGTATAGGTATATGAAATGCTAGTACAGTATGTATGCTAACTAAAACAACAGTATGAAGGAAGAATGCTTGACTTCAAAACCCATGCCTTTAGTCATTCTTTAGTGTATGGAATACGTAATTTAAAATACATGAACAATTTATTGCAATGCTTTTGATATCATATGAATTAGAATATGACTTGCTACACATTCTACCTATTATAACTACAGTAAACCAACAGGATCACTCGGCAAAGTCTAGAAGGGATACAATTGTGGATATGCACATCAATATAGCATAATTGTTGTGACACTGTACATCAATGAGTATTTTCATGTTACTTTTAGGGTAGGAGTAGGTGTTAATTAAATGCAATTTAATAGATAATTTAATTAATTATATGAATAATATTCTGTATAATTACTTTTTTACATTACTGTGAGGGTGGGGGTGGTGGTTGACACATAGTCTACATTATTATTTATTTATTTTTGTATAGGGGAAAAGTGCTTCATAATAATAACCATCTAATTTTGTCACAACGTAATGCGTTTCTTTTCTGTTCAGTCGGTGAACTTACCATCAACAAACATTCACTGCTGCTGCGCATCTCGATGTTGTTTATTCCGCTGTGCTGATTACATGCCTTTTTGGACACAAACTTTTCGAAATCTATAAAAGCTGTTCAGCATTTATTATTTTGGCCAATTTAAACAATTTAAACAACATAAAATAAAAACATTTTGATGTTCTGGCAGCGATTCCTATGTAGAAGAATTACTTAGTCTCGCGCGTCATCAATGACGTTATGTGAAAACAACCTATTGTATTCTATTCTGTATTTATAATTAGATTAATTAATTTAGAATTAATAAAACTGTTAATCACTACAAAGTTGACATTTCAACATGTCACATCAGCTATATGAAGTCATTCAAAAACACTAAGTTGTTGTTCGAGGCATTCCTTTTTATTATTAATGCTGAATACACTTAATCAAAGTACAAACCTTTCCAATATTATAAATAGATTATCAAGTTGTTGTTTTTTTGTTTTTTTTTAAGAAAATAAATAGATTCAATGGTGGGTTAAATAATATAAATAAATAAAAGAATCTGTGGAGTTTTCTGTGGATTTTTGTGGGTGCAGATTCTCTGTGGGCCTACATATGACTAATATGGACTATTTGTATTATGTTTTTAACATAACATAACAGAAACCTCTTAATCATCATCCTGATGTTCAGCCCTGCATCTCTTTTAATGCTTGGCACAATTTTTATTTTTATACCATTCAGAAAGTACCATTCAGAATACCATTCAGAAAGACTTGGGGATGAGTAGAGTATATAATGACCTGTTATTTTTATTTATAGGTAATTTGATCTTTTAATCCGTTCACAGGGCGTTGGGAAAAACAAGATTGTTGATCGATTCCTGCATCTCATGAACAGGCCAAGAGAGTATCTTCAGCTTCACAGGTAAACCCTTGAGATCTCCTCAAATAAAGCCGCCTCAGAGAGAAACACCTATTATCAGAAACTACTCTCTTGTAGACTCAATTAGAAACTGGTTACGAGGCCACACCGGGAATGACCCATATCCACTGACATCACATCCAGCTTTTTTTTCTTCCCCGAATAACTAATGTAACCTCGGTATGAATAGAACTGAAGAAAAGAAGAGGACACTTTAATGTAGGGAAGCATCAGGACACGGGTGCATCATAAGAGTGTTTTCTATTTGAAGGAGAAACTTCCTGTTGTAGACTCACTAGAGTGTCTGAAAATAAAAAAAGATCTTTACTCTGAGGCTGAAGTGAGCTATTTTAATCTTGCGAAATTAGGACACCTGTCGACAGGACAGAGGGAACTTAGTTGTTCTTTTGCCTTTGAAGAACTACATTAAAGGGCAGTTCACTCAAAAAAAAAGACAAATCTGTCATCATTTACTGATTTTTCAGTTGTTCCGAAGCTGTCTGTTGTTTAGTTGAACACAAATGATGATAAACTGACTAAACTGCCATTGACTTCAATAGTAATCAGTGGCAGATTTAGGCATGGGTAATATGAGCGATCGCCCAGGGCGGCATTTTGCGGGGGCGGTACGGCGAGATGGTGCAAAACAATAACGTGCCCCAGTAAAAATCATATGTGGCCCAGTAAGCTTTGAGATATATATTATTTTATGCAAGTGTATCAATTAATCAAGAGTGTTAATGCCAGAATAAAGACGTTAGTGGCATGCACATTTGGTGTCTTTTGCGCGCACAAGTGTAGGAGTCCATCTATTAGTCCAATTGCGGAGCTAACAGTATGGGTGAAGGTAAATGCATGTAAGCCTTTTAGCACATTTGAAAATAAATATTTTTACTTATGAAAATGTATATTAATTCGTTTCCATCTCCGAATTTAATCTGACTCCAATTTATTATAATTTGAATGCTCATACATAAAGAAAGTTTGATTTAGCCACTAGATTATATCATATTAAGTCAGTGATTGTCAGGAAATATGAGAGTTTAAACAAGAATTTTACATTTATTTGTCAGGCAAAGATTTTCCATTCCAATTCACATAATTACACAAGATAAGCCAATTCAGATTGTACAACAGAGTTAAAGATTGATACCTGACCATGTAGAAAGACATTACAACATATAAGCTCTGAGACAGAGCCCAGAAACTTATACATTGCAACGGGGTCTTCTGTCTACAGAATCCCACTGGCCTATACCACATCTTTACCTTATATACCCAACAGGGCGTCACAGTGACCCTTGCTCGTGTATTGATGTGTTAATCATCTCTGGAGGGGGAGCATCTGGCAGAGATTTCATCAAAGTCAAAACCAAATTCAACAAATACAAGTGAAATATTACAATGACCTTAAGACCACTTTACCAATCACACAGAGACATTTAAAATGATACCAAACATGAATATAAAGCTACAAGATACAACATATTAAAACCTTGAACATTTTATGTGAAATGTAAATGATCTACTCTGATGGAGAAAGGTCAAGAAGGGGGCTTGGGGTGAAAGGCCTGCATTCCCCCCTGATATTGTCAAGGACATACAGTCAGGAAGCTCAGGATGATTTGAATAGAACAGTTGAACAGCTGGTCTTCTGATCTTCTTCTCAGATTAGCCAGTTCATTGTTTTAGTGCCTGACCATTCTCGTGGTCTTGTCTCGTGGAATTCCATAACAATTTTCAGGGTTTATTATCATGGAGAGATATAGCCATTCTTACACAAGTTTGTTATTCTTTATGTGCAACTGCAACAACGCTGAGGAAAGCAAACTGACACATGCGCACAGAGAACAATTCCAGCGCGCCTCCTGGTGTGAATACCTGTTGTATACATGCACAACGATGAAATACGCACCACTGTAAAACTAGAGTAACAGCCTTTTATGTTACCTATGACACGAGGTGTCGGTTTATAGCGAGTTTTGCTAGTTGACAAAAATGATATATATAATATAATATGATCAGCAGAAAGGATAGATAATGAGGTAGGTAGGTAAGATTTAAAACATTAATTCTCGGCCTTGAGTCAAGTCTAAGATGAACAGATTTAATTCTACAAAACAAATAGATTTTTTAAATATTTTAATTGTCAAAATTAATTGTTTTCCAGTTACATTTAGAATTGATTTCTGATATTTTTTATAATAATAATAATAACAATAATAATAACTATAATAATAATAATAATAATAATAATAATAATAATAATTATATGGGGTGGCTCGCCCAGCTAGCACTCAAGCTAGCACCGCCACTGGTAGTAATTGTTTGTTTTTACAATTATGTCAGTGGCAGCTTTTTTTAAAAAACATTTTCAGAATATCCTATTTTGCATTCATTAGGGAAAGTAAATTCATCAACAATTATAACCATTTGACTGTGAGTAAATGGAGCGGAAATATTTCCCTTTTTTATGAACTGTCTCTTTAAAGGAGCAGTTTTGCCATCATTTACTCTTTTACACCTTGTTCTGGCCATCATTAGTTTCTATCCTCTCTGAAACAAATGTCACTGTGTTGAGAGGGAAAGCTTAATGCCAGAAAGAGCAAAACATTATCAGAAAGCTGGAGTTATTGTTGAGTTACGAGTCCAGGCCTTTATAATTCTTCTCACTTGTAAAATATATTTGAGAATCAGTATGTAATTTAGCATCCTGCTGATTACAAATAATGCGATTTATGTGATGTGGTTCTACAGTATGTTAAAAATCGAATGCCTCGTGTACATTATTCTTGTAACATGAGTCAAAATAGAAAGATGTGACATCCACATCAGCCACAGTAAGTTTTCAGTAAGTACATTCACAGCTTATGCAAGGATCTCAAACAGTATTGTTCAAAGTTTTGGGGCCAGTACAGTAAGTATTTTATTCCAAATTCCATATTTTTGTTCTGCAAGGGTTAATATACAGTAATTGATTACATGTTATAGTAAACATATTTAGATAACACATTATCTATTATTATATAAAATATTCATACAGTCAAGCTTGAAGTAATTCGTACTCCTGACAAATTCTGACTTAAAGTTACAATGTAAAAATGATTTCCCGCATATATAACATCCTTCAAGCCAACCAAACACCCACAACATCCTCGATCAAAAAGTTATCGGAATAAAAAAAAGCTAGGATCAGAGATTTCTAATGAAACATGGACAGTGTCTGGAAGAAATTCATAATTGTTCCATGAACTCCAGACACCATCTTATCCAATTAAAAATCCTACATAGGTTGCACTACTCAAAAACAAAGCTTTCTAAAATTTTTCAAAGTGTCCCTCCAAACTGTGATACATGCAAAATATCTGATGCATCACTGCTTCAGAGTTATGCCTTATGCTCTAGCTTACAGGACTTTTGGTGTAAAATATTCAATGTCTTTTCTGAAATCACAGTGCAAACTATTGATCCAGATGAATTTTTAATTGTGTTTGGGGTTTCAAAGCATGAGCCTGGATTATCTAAGTCTCAGCAACAAATCATTTCCTATGGCCTTTTAACAGCCAAAAAACTTATGACATTCTAGAAAAAAAATCTCTTCTCTCTTCTTTCAAGTTATGGCTCAGTGAACTCACAAATACACTCCATTTAGAAAGAATATGTTACCAAGTATAGTATAAGAAGCCTCAATTTTTTTTAAATATGGGAACCGTTCATAAGGTACTTGGAAGAGAGAGATGGAACAGTTGTTTGATGGGGATATTGCTAGATCGGACGGCAGCTCCCATTTTCAGTAACCTTCCTTACTGGTGCGCACCACAGGTGGAAACAGACGGGGAAGGGTATGTTGGTATGGGGTATTATTTTTGTTTATATAATGTGACCTATTTTATTTGAGTTTGTGTATATTTTGTTCTCTTTATTTTCCTTCTGTAATTCTAAACTAAGGATTTTTTTTGTCAACTTAGATATAGGTTTACATATCTATACCTAAACTGTGTATTGTGTAAGTAGATCTAGGGAAAAAAAATGTGAGGCTCAATAATTATAGAAGGAAATATCTTGTTGTAATTTTATTTGTATAAGTAAAATGTGGAGAATCTTTATATATTGGCAAACATTCTGTAATTGTACATATGCTCCCTATATATATATATATATATACAAAGTTACAGCGTAAAAAAAGGTCTGTAATTTTATGGTTTATTTCCGGCAGCTGGGGTGCTGAAAAAAAGTAAATTAACGGTCATTAAATTACAATAATATACCTAAAATAAAGGATATTAAATTACAGAAATTTCCTTAAATTTAATTTATGGTAAATTTCTGTAATTTAATATCTGTTATTTTACGGTAAACCATAAAATTACTGATTATTTTTACAGTGTACTTTTACTCAATTGGCAAGTTTAGTTATTTTACCAGAAATGGTACAGGCTTCCTTTTACAGACATCACAAAGGATCAATAATTTGGGAATTCTGTTATAAGGTCTCACTTTGTCTCACCCTTCTATGAGGTTAAGAGGTTGATGTCATCTTGAAAGTTTCTTCTTGAAAGTTAAACCAAAGTCAAACTCAATTGCATTATGGCCTGGTTAGCGATTATGAAAGTCTTAAATTAGACTAAAGTAATCACTTCAGGGATTCTCCCGTCCTCTAAATCCATAGAGATATGGGTCACATTTTCAAACCTGCACAGGAACTTGAGAGCGTTCTGTCCATCACACTGAATTTAGGTCGGTTTACTTATGAATATGAATCCACAAAATCCTCTCATTCTCTAAAGATGTTAACTGTGAACAAAGTCACCATTCACATACATGTTTAATGACAAACACAGTGATAAAACCCTTTTCTTGTCCTCCAACAGAGACACTACAGTCCAGACCTTAACCCTGCAGCCCTCAGTGAGAGATGGAATCATCATCTACGAAGACTCTCCATTGGTCAGTATTCACCTCTGACATCACAGCTCTAGTGATCTGCCTACACACACATAGATTTGCATTTTCTGTCAAAGACTCTTTATTCTCAAAATGGGGGTTTTCAAATTTTGGGGGGCTGAGAGTTCTCTAAAATGATTTTCATATATGTGTATATACTTAGTATTTGATGTGATTTTTTTATAATAATATAAAATATACAGTACTCTAGAAAAAAATACACAGTACAATATAAAGTCCTAAGCACTATACCAGCTTTGTTGGCCTAAAACTTTTGCATGATAAATAATCAATCGGTCTCTGTTAAAAACAAGCCGAAAATATAGGACATATTTACAAAAAAACAACGAAAACACAACATTTCCTCTTTAAGCAAAAAAGAGGTTTTATTGTCCTGCCATTATGTAAAAATAATTAACTGTGTATTATCAGACTACTTTTATCTCTTTCCAGGGCATTTCTTTAGGTTTAGAGTGGCATATCTTTCTTTTTCTGTTCAGGGGATTTCATACAATCTCTATAATATTCAGGTCTGGACACTGTGAAGGCCATTTCGTGACTGTCTGTGACATTAGCTGTTTTTGTTCTCTAAATAGGATTTTACTGGAATCAGTGGATTATTAGCATGCTGAAAATGAAAACTATTACCACTCAAAGTCATTTCCAGATTTAATGGTATAATAGAATAAAACCTATCTGTACATTTCAACATTCACAATTCAATCTGTTCAAAGAATATTGCTTAAAACATTACTAGAAATGCTCCTTAAACCAGGACAAACAGTCTCTTAAACAAGTAAAGCAAAATATAATTCAAACTCTAACCTCACTTGAATGCGTCAGCTGAAAGATAATTTATTCGCCCTGTATAAATCTGTTTAAACATCAATTTTTTTTACACTTGTTCCTGGTTTAATATCCTTTATAAAACTTTTGCACGGTACTGTATTTTAACTGTGGCGCAGTAGGTAGTGCTGTCACCTCACAGCAAGAAGGTCGCTGGTTCAAGTTTCAGCTGGGTCAGTTGGCATTTCTGTGTGGAGTTTGCACGTTCTCCCTGTGTTTGCGTGGATTTCCTTCAGCTGCTCCGTTTTCCCCCACAAGTCCAAAGACATGCAGTTCAGGTGAATTGGGTAAGCTAAAATTGTCCATAGTGTATGTCTGTGAATGTGACAGTGTATGGGTGTTCCCCATTGATGGGTTGCAGCTGGAAGGGTATCCGCTGCGTAAAACATATGCTGGATAAGTTAGAGGTTAATTCCACTGTGGCGACCCCAGATAAATAAAGGGACTAAGCTGAAAGGAAAATGAATGAATGAATCAATTTTGAGATAATTTTCTGTATTTGCCCCCAAAAAATCCTTATTGCAAACCAATTTCTCAAATTTCTCAATCTTTTTCCATTCATTTTCCTTGAACTGGAATGACTTAAAGCACAACAAATCCATAACTTACACTAAACCACATCCATTATTATTGGAAAATAATGGAAAATGCTTAAATGTGATAGAAACATTTGATTCTGTTATGAACTTATTGTTAAACGTTTTAAAACATAACCGAGTTGACTATAACAAAGTTGACATTTTAAACCATTTTGTGCTTTAGCCCACGATGCTTACCTCAAACCAGATACCACATGGCATGTCTAAAACAGTTTTATGCATTTTCATCAAATTATAGTTCTTAAAGGTGCAGTAGGTGATTGTCTTCAGAAACATGTTTTGTTGTGCTGGTTAAAAGTCTCTTCACATTCCAATAGTAACGATTAAAGTAAGTGATCTAAATGTGTTTATTTGTATTTTTATATCCTCGGTAAGTCATAAGACTAAAAGATTTTCGTCCAATTAAATATTGTCGGACCAACAAATAACTCTATTTTGACAGGTACAGTATCTCAAACTGTCTGTCAACAAATTTAAATTATAATTTCTGTGCAGCCTCTTTAAGCAGACAGATGCACGCAGACGCTCACTTGAAGTACAGATCTACAGCTGACAGAGAGACATCAGGCAAACTCTGCATCAACCTTAACTTCTTCCTGAGGACCAACGTGGTCTTGTGTCCATGAAATAAAGATTGAAAGGCCTTCTGCCAAAAATGCAGAGTTTAAACTTAACTAAACTAAAACTAAATCCTGAGTCAATATCAGAACTACTTTTGTATGCAGGTCAAAACAAAGGGTGACACCATGGCTGAAGTATTACCTTTATAGACAGGTATGTTTTAAAAATATTTCAGCCACACAAAGCTTATGTAGATTATGTTCTTGTCTATATATAGGTTTATATGCACGGAAGTGTTGTTCAGCCACTGAAAACGTCCAGCAAAGGATTGGCTATTTTCAAGTTCATGGAGTACCTTTCACAGCATCGATAATATAGTCGGCTAAATAGACCTAAGCATTCATTTAGTTGTTGAAGGAGTGTAGAAGGAGATGAAGCAAGCAATGTATGAGGATCAGCGAGCACAATTGAAAATTAAAAGTCACTCGTTGTCTTGGTAATGGACGTCTAAACAGATGACAGGATAGTTCTGTTTTTAGCACTGCTTTTTTTCTGATCTGATTTTTATTTATTTGAATAAAAAAACATCAGAAATCGTTTACATTCGCACATTCGTTCATTTTTGCTCAGTGACATTCTGTGTCGCGCATCCACACTAACGCTACTTTGAATATTGGGTCTGAAATAGCGTGTAGGAATGACTCCAAAACAACATTAGCACTGTTTCATTGACTGAACAATGTTGTATTTTATAGCCATTGGCTGATTATATAATTTCAGTATTTAGAATTAGCTAACAATACTATTTTTAAATTATATTATTGATAAGAAAGTCCTAACGTGCGAATATAAAACCAACTTTACCCCAATGCCAGTTTTGGGGAAATATAATTCCTTCACCAGCTGGCCTGTCAGCAACTACGCTGGACAAAGAGTTGACATTATTAAGCTACAATTGGTGTGTCCTAAACATTTGAATACAAATAAGCAAGAGAAGAATAAATAACATCCCCCAATGTCTTTCACAGCTTCCAGCCAGAGGAGGTGACGTCTCTTGGATCACTATCGGTGCTTTAAATATTGTTATGCCTTTTTATAACTGAAGTAACAGAGTTGACAAGAACCGTACTTGCTATTTGTGTCCAAACATACAGTATAGTGAGCTCTATCAGGGTCTGTGTATGTGTGTGTGTGTGTACAATTCTCCACCTCTCAGTGTGTTTCTGGGCATCCTGTGATCTCCTGAAGCTCAGCCATGTGGAGTGTAAACTTTGCATAGTGATATTTATACATCAATCAGCAGATGGTCCAGACCACTGCTCTAGCGAGGACAAACACGGGTTGCCAGCTCACACCCGAAGGACGGCCCGGCACCGATGAGTGTGGGGGGGTGGGGGGAGGGGGGTGGCGTTAAAAATTAATGAATGACCTCGAGGACAGTGTTTTTAATCCTTGTTTCTGAAGTCAGCCTGTTGTTTTTGTTAGCGCGATGGTGCCATTTAGATGCGTTGTTTGTGAAGCAGGGTCGCGGGGTGTTCTCTACAGAAGGCTTTTAAAGGGCCATGAAACACCAAAACACATTTTTTGAGCTGTTGACAGTCATATATGTGTCCCACGCTGCTATAAACACTATTAGGACACATATAATTGACTAAAAAGTGAAAATTGGTTGTTTTTGCATTATTTCGAGCAAATTCGTTCTTCCGGTTTGAAACGAATTTTCGAAGCTGCGTCACGCCGATGAGATCCTTGCGTGTATTCCAGCGTGGAGAGTGGACGCCTGCCCCGGCCAGAACGTTCTGACGTCTCTGTGTGTTCGGCATTAATTCATGAGATAGACTTGGTTCAAACCAACCAGAGCGCTCTATTGTGTAAGCGGCGCAACTTCATTAATATTCATGATCGCTTCGAATATTGTACCTTACAGCAGTTGCGGAAGACGCATCACGCGCGAGTGATTTACATGCTAAGTCAATGCAAAAGGCGCGAATAGGCATCCTGCAACGCGATACGTGCGAATGGCGCCGCGCGTTTGACGCGCTTAACGCCGCAATTCGCGCGAAACGCTTCGGTTTGAAAATGAAATGAAAATGAGCTTCAGCGGACGTTCGCGCCGCGTTAACCAATCAGGAGCTTGCTCTTGTGGGGGTGTGATTATGACGTAGCGCCTGTTGTTGTTGGTGTCCTGAGGGAAAACTCGGCTCGGTCAGAAGCACCGCTGAAAGCTTCCATCATCCAGGTACAGTTTCTGGAGGAGTTTATGAGCTCACAGAGCTCCGTGCACCTCTGAAATAATCTAATGGACTATCAGCCTTCATCAGTAGACTATCAGTGGAATATCAGCCTTCATAAAGCACATAAAACACCTGATAGCCATTTAGCAATAAAGCTACAGTCACCAAGCCATAGACAGAAGCCCTGCCCATCACGCGAATCCGAAAATAAAGAGAAAGTGCCGTTAAAGTCGACAAATTAATAATTTGGCAAATAATTCGATTACTGATGTCCATGTATACACAGTCTGTGTGAAAATGAGCGCGTGCACAAATGGAAACTTCCATTTTTATGCAAAACCTTCCCTCTTTCCCCTTCCCCGACACTCCTACCTAAACAGAGCTGGACACGCCCACTTTACTGAGCTTTTCCAAACTAGAGGTGTGAAAACACCACGCTGAGACTGGGGGGTTTCGTGGCCCTTTAACCAAAGATCTGCTCGATACAAGGTGGAGGGAGATGAAAAGCAGACTGTGACTCCGAGTTTGGCCTCTCAATTAGCACCCCAGCAGCAGCTCTCATGGTATAAATAGGCGTTCGGCTTTGAAGCCCCTTTCTGACGCCTCATCTGATATCAATGCTTCCAAACGGTCCCGCATTGTTACCGACAAGATGGATAAAAGCAACGAGAAAACACCCCTCGTTCCCCACAAACCACCTTTCAGCTCGTAAATAACTGATGCTGATGTCACCTACATGTCAGAGGTGATGAAAACACGGCTGTAATCTTCAGCTCTCCATTAACCGCACTCCTCGCTGCTGTTTTGGAATAAAGATGATACAGAGCTGAATACAGAGTTGAATGGTTTTGAATATGAGCAGTTGAAAGGCAGCCTGGAAAACATGTCATCTGGGATGCTCTTATTTCACTGCCTATTCAATCTCGGAATATATTTGGGTGTTTTCATTAAAATTTTCAGCAACTTAATAATAGTGAATCATTGGCAAAATTGATGTAAACTTTTAGATAAAAATGCGTTGGTTAGTTAAAAAAAAAAAAAAAGTTTGACTACCCCACCAAGAAAAAAATAATTGCATTGAAATGCATTTCTGAACTCCTAATGTTGCTAGTTAAAACACTCGAAGCATTTTTTCTCATAATTTCTAAAATATCAACCTCTACCAAATGGTTGATATGTCGGTTTATGGTAAAAGTACAGTAATTAATACATATACTATGAAAAGTTTGTCTGTTTTGTTTCCAGACAGACGAAACAAACACAGACGCAGGGGGAGAAAGAAAGTGACTGTTTACATGGACATCAGTTATCCAATTATTTGCCAAATTATTAATTTGTCGACTTTAACAGCAGTTTGGCACTTATACTTTTATCCAGGAACATTTCCTGCATGTCCCCTGTGACAAACCAGATGTGAGAAACTGCTAAGAGAGCGATTTTAATGGAGTGATTTTAATGGAGCGTTTAATAACGTGCGGCGTAAGGGAGAAATAAAAAACCCTCTGCAATTCTCAGCAACTCAGATGCACTAGGTAAGCAGCGTCAGAAAGCCGTGTCTGTATACACTATCCTGTCACAAAATGCATCGAAAATTCTACACGAAAGTCGAGTAACGTGCTGTAAACTCAGTAACAGTTCTAATCATTTTGACTAAGGTCTGTCTTTAAACCCTAAAAGAGTCCTGCTGAAGATACGAACTAACTTTGCCTTTGTATAAACAAACAAAGAGCACTGATCACTTACCATATCTGTAGCGGCGTGTATTTTAAAAGGAGACGAGCGGCAAATCCCGATTTCACCATTTCCAGACGTGGAAAGCTCTCGGGTGAAAAAAAAAAAGTTTCTTACAGACACATTTCTGCTGTGCGCACGTGGGAGTCCAGCTATGCTCTAGCTGGGAAATGAAAACAAAACTTTAACCACATAAACACAACACTGGCGACCTGTGTCTCCAAACAATTCTTCTTCTTTCACTTGCTTTGGCAACACAACGTGACGTCTCTTTGCCATCTGGACACTGCAACAGGTACAAACAATCCTTGAAGCTATCCTGCAAAAATAATGAAGCTTCACCGTGTACACAGTAGAGTGCGCTGATTGGTTTGATCCAAGTCTTTCTCATGAATTAATGATGCACACTCAGAGACGTCACGATGCACTTGCCGGTACAGACGTACACTCTCCACGCTGGAATACACGCAAGGATCTCATCAGCGTGACGCAGCTTCAAAAATTTATTTCAAACCGTAAGAATGAATTTGCTCGAAATAACGCAAAAACAACCAATTATCATTCTTTAGCGAAATATATGTGTCCTAATAGTGTTTATAGCAGCGTGGGACACATATATGACTGTCAACAGTTTAAAAAATGTGTTTTGGTTTTTCGTGACCCTTTAAATGACAAGTCATTATTTAAAGAGCCCATATTGTACATTAAATAATGTCATATTTTGGTTTTGGGGGTCTTCATCAGCAGGCTGATATGCATGCAAGGTCAAAAAACACATTCATTGTCTTATAATCTGCATTTATTTTTACCTCATTATCCCAGCGACTCCCATATGAATCGTTCAGCGATTCATTTGTTCCCAAACAACTCCTTAGCGCGATGCTAAACTGCGCAGATTGGACTGATGAGTCGATGACCCAGTCTGTTGCGATTGGTCGACAGCGCTCAGCGCGAGAGAGTGCCCATCACGGCATAGTGAATACATGAGCATACCTGCCAACACTCCCATTTTTCCCAGGAGTATCCCGTATTTCAGACCCATCTAACGACACCCTCCAGATTTGTTATTTCTCCCGGAAAACCACCCCCCGGTCCTCAGCATTTTGGTACGGTCTGTGAAACCCCCGGGTCGCCAACATTGGTCCGATCGCAGCGCCCGAAACACGCTTCACAGGAGTTAGGACAGCTCACTCCCGAACTCAACCCCCCCAATCTCCCAGCATATTACTCTATTGTTAACCATAACTAAAAAAACAGCGACAGACATTCAGTATTAATGCACACAGCAGCAAAAGCTGGCCCATTATGACGCATGACCGCCGCGCGTGAGTAGGAACAGCCCATGGTGGCCATAGCAACGACAAACAGCAGAGGAACACGAGCTCACAAACGCATTTTAATCCGTAAACAAAGCGACACGCGTCGTGTTTTCAAAACACAATTAAATACATAATTTGCAAGCTAGAGAAAACAGCGAGGCAACAGTTTTAATCACACTTACGTTGAAATGGGGGACGAAGAAGAGGTTCGATAGAGGGTGCACGCCAGATTCACGGTGGCAGGCCAGATCAGCCGTCAGGCCACTGGGAAACGTCCCGGTGCTCCCCATACTCCTTCCGTTAACGATGGCCGGCGAATCCCCCGTTGTAATAGTGTAGATTTTAGAAGCACTCCTCAGAGGTAACACAGCACAAAGCTGTGCTAATGCCGAGGTTTATTTTTGCAAAAATGCCTCACGCACTGACTCTCACAGCTTCATTTTTAGGAAGGGAAAAGAGCACAACTTTCCCCTCACACTTCAGTGCGCTGCGTCCACGACGTAACATGATTTAACCTGAATGCGATACAGCGCTTGTCATCTTCCACTTTCTCTTCCTGTCTGTGGGCGGGGCCGGGGGGTTTCAACTTTCCCGGGGTCTGCGCGCGCAGCTAGTGGGCGGGGCTTATGTTTCGTGTTCACGTCATGGCGAAACGGCTAAAGACTCGTTATAACAACGATTCATTTGAAGAACGATGAGTCGACTCTTTTATAGATGAATCAATAGTTTTAAACATTGTGCACTTTCAGATTTAAGCCTCAGCTGGATATTTCACTTCACTTAGAGCTGTGGTGCACACTACATGCAAGCTCATTTTCAAAAACTTTCAAATGCTTTTACTGAATAGTCCAAATGTTTTGGAGCAAATGTAAAATTGCCTTGTATTTTATTCAAATGGATTATTATTGATATCTCAAAAAGGTACACTAGACTTTGTCAGTTTGAAATTCGATGCCACAAGTTTTGCTTACTAATACATTACATTTTTTTATTTGTTTCATCACAAAGCCTGTAATATACAGTCTTATGTACAAGTGTGGCCACCCCTGATAGATTTATATCAGGGGTGGCCACACTTGTACACACTTGTACATTGTGCAAGCCATACAGTAGCTTGCTGGCCTTTCAAATCAGCAAATTAATTTGGATATATTTTATACCCTATGGAAAAAGCAACATTTGAGTTCTGACATAACATTTATTTAGTCAGCAGATGCAATGCAATTTACGTCATGACAAAAACAGACAGATGCAAAAATTGGGGCACCCCAACACCCAACAGAATAATGATATAAATCTTTTGTACAGCCACCTTTTGCAGCCTTTAGACACTTCGTATAGTCATGGATACGTCCCTGAATTCTTGCTGAAGGCATTTTGCAACATTCTTTCTTGCTAAATTTCTCCAGTTCAGTCAGGGTTTCCTCCGGGTGCTCCGGTTTCCCCCACAAGTCCAAAGACATGCGGTATAGGTGAATTAGGTAAGCTAAATTGTCCATAGTGTATGTGTGTGAATGAGAATGTATGGATGTTTCCCAGAGATGGGTTGTGGCTGGAAGAGCAATCGCTGCGTAAAACAAATGTTGGGTAAGTTGGCGGATCATTCCGCTGTGGCGACCCCGGATTAACAAAGGGACTAAGCCGACAAGAAAATGAATGAATGAATGTCTTGGTCACACTATTTGGAGGGCCTGAACAAATTGCCTCAGGGCCGGGTTCAGCCCGCAGGCCGCCACTTGAATAGCCCTGTCTTAAAGGTTCACAAATTTTTAATGTTGACTAGACTATTTAATGGACAGTTGCCAAATCACCTCTGTGAAATTGGCCCACCACCCAACACAAAACATATCATTCGTTTGTGCTGGTTTGTGCTGCAAAAATATTAGTTTGTGCTCTTTTGGTTTTTGAGATATGAAAATAATGTTTTTAGGTCATTCAGCGGTCACACAGCCCCCCCACATTCTTCAAATTTACCCCAAATATTCTTGTTGGTTTGTACTTTCCTCTGTGCTACAAATATTATTTTAATATCTCAAAACCAAAGCAGCACAAACAAATATTTTTGCAGCACAAACGGAGCACAAAGGAACGTTATGTGTAATATTTTAATTACAGAATTTTCTTTCACTGGCACAAATAAAGCACAAACGAATGAAACTATTTTGGTTAAATTTGAAGCATGTTGGGGGCTTGGGACGTTATTGCCCATAATTAAATGCGTAATATTTTAATAGCATAAACAACACAAACAGAACTTTCACCGGCACAAAACAGCACAAACCAACAAGACTATTTGGGGTGAATTTGAAGCATGTGGCCCTCCAGAAATTGGATTTGACACCTGTGATTTAATGCTTCGTTCATCAAGACTGCATTTATTTGATCATAAACAAAACAAAAATATATGGTTTTATCTTTTAAATATATTTGAAAAATGTATTTGTTTGGGTGATGGCAAAGGCAAATTCTCAGCAGCTTTTACTTCAGGCTTTAATGTCACAATCCACAAATCAGTGTCATATTTTCATCTGCTGTCTAAAGACCTTTCATATTATATATATATATATTTTTTTTAAATAAAGATTGCTCTGCTTAATGTTTTTATGGAAACTGAATTTTTCTTTTGAAGATTATTTGAATATCAAGTTCATAAGAACAAGAAGATCATAATGAATTATGCATATTTTGTAGCATAAACGTCTTTACTGACACTTGTTCAGTTTAGTTTGGCCTTATTGAATAAAATTATAAATATTAAAAAATAACAGGTGTTCAGCATTAGAAAGAAGCCTGAAAGTGGTACTTAAAAAAAACAATTCCTTATTTTTACAACATTATTTTGGTTTTATAATATCATTTTTTTTATATAAATTATTATGAGTGAACTTGTTGTATCTGTGTGTTGTTTTCAAGGTCAAAGCTGTGAAGATGGGGCATATCCTGGTGATAGATGAAGCAGATAAAGCTCCCACTAATGTCACATGTATCCTGAAGGCACTGGTGGAAAGTGGAGAGATGATCCTGGCTGATGGAAGAAGAATAGTGTCTGGTAAATTAGACTGATAGAATCAAACATGTTTCATGTCACAGACCCATCACTAACCACATCTATTCTTTGATATTTATTTATTTATTTGTTTATTTTTTACAGACGCTTTGGAAGCAGCAGGAAGGCCTAATGCCATTCCCATGCATCCAGACTTCCGTATGATCGTTTTAGCAAACAGACCAGGCTTTCCGTTTTTGGGAAATGACTTCTTTGGGGCACTTGGTAAGGCGCAGATTAGCGTTATTATATGCAAAATAAACACTGGGACAGATCCTTGATGGATACATATGATCTACTAAGTAAAGATTTTTTAAATTTTGTAGTGAATTGTTTTTTAAATGCTATTAAAAAAAGAAAATAATACGTTTTTCCCTCTAACATTCACTCAAGAACTGTTATTTTGATTTTGACAACTGGAGTACAACAGGGATGAGTGTAAAATTCAGTTCAAAATTATTCGCCCTCCTGTGAAATATTTATTCTTTTTCAAATATTTCTCAAGTGATATTTAATAGAGCGAAGACATTTTAAACAGTATTTACTATAATGTTTTTCTTATGGAGAAAGTCTTATTTGTTTAATTTCGGCTAGAATAAAAGCAGTTTTCATTTTTTTATGTCAAATATTATTACTCCATTAAGCAATATATATATATACTTTCTCGATTGTCTACAGAACAAATGATTATTAAACTTGATTATATTAGACATTTTGGTTTGCTCCTCGTTAAAAAAGATTTTTTTTTTCCTTTTTTCAAAATTATCAGAAATTTTTTTTTTTTCCCTGATCATTTTTAGACAAATGTAAGAAAAAAATGATTCTGTGTTCTCATGTTAGTACTTTCCATCTGAAACACACATAATTAACACGAAACATCGATTCCTTGTTTTATTTATTTATTATTCTCTTAATGATTTTCTGATTGACTCTTTCAGGGGATATATTTAGCTGCCATGCAGTGGACAACCCCAAACCTCAGGCTGAGTTTGCCATGCTGAAGCAGTATGGGCCTGACGTTCCTGATGCTGTCCTCCAAAAACTGGTAGCAGCATTTGGAGAGCTTCGGGCCATGGCTGACCAGGGAACAATCACCTACCCCTACTCTACACGAGAGGTGGTCAACATCGTAAAACACCTACAGGTAATCAACTGAGGGTCTTAATTGCAGACTGCACAATGATAGAACATTTACAGACAACCCAGTAGGGGTTAGAGTCAAAATAAAAGCAAGCATTGGTAAGGTTTTCCATTCAAGTACTTTCATTTTGATTCAAAATTTGTTGTTGTTTTAACTTATTTCAAGTAATTCCAACTTGCAATCCATTAAAGCTTCAAGCCACATTTTGTATAATTTAAATTAAGTTTAAGCAAGACTAACTTAATTTAAAGGCGACATATTATGTCCCTTTTCACAAAATCTAAAATAAATCTCTGGTTTCTACAGTATTTCAGCTCAAAATATCCCACAAAATATGTTTTATTCATTCATTTTCCTTCGGCTTAGTCCCTTTATTCATCAGGGGTCAGCGGGGACTCGAACAAGTGACCTTCTTACTGTGACAGTACTAACCACTGAGCCACCTTGTCAACCAATTATGTTTTATAACTCGTTTTAAATATTCAGTTAAATATGTTTTAAACATTCCCTTTTAGGCCTTGACCCTAATTATGCCATTTTGGTGATTGTTACTGTAAATTCAAATGAGATCGTGTAAAAGAGGGCGGAGCTACAAACCCTTAGTGGCAGATTCAAAAACAAGATTAACATCCAGGGCTTGACAATAAGGACTGCCCGATGGCCTGGGGCCAGCGTGCGAGACACTCGGGTCAGTAGACAGGATCTTTACTGACCCGATTGGGCCACTAAAGCTTAATATGGCTGCAACTGTTTGTCGGTTGTGTGCAAATACCGTCTTGGGGTGCTTTCATACCTAGATGTTTGTTTCAGAACCTGTTTCGTTTGCCCAGTTAGTGCGGTTCATTTGGCATAAGTGAATCCTGCAACCGCACAAAAAATCAATCGGCCCAAGATCGCCTGAATGAGGTGGTCTCGGCTCGATTGAAATCAACTCTGTTGGATCATATTGCTTTCTCACTACAAGTGATCCACTCCAAACTAACAAACCAGGCAATATCACAATGTATTATGGTTGTGTAATAGCCATATATACAGCTATATGAAGAGAGAATTATGAGGAGGGCGATATGTCATTGCTTCCGGCAAATGTGTGTTTCATGTTGAATATGAAACTGAAAGCATGCTGAAATATTACAGAGTGCTGTTTTTCCGTTATTAAAACCGACAGAAATTACCATCTGATAACTTTTCCATATTTTAATCTTATAATGCTTTGTATTATTCATTTTGTTTGGTCAGACTGCAGTCTCGGTTCATCTGTTATTTCTCTCTGTAATTTTAGCCAATAATGCATGCTACTAGCCAACGTTATTTAATAGATTGAATTATGGAATGAAGCAGGGTTGGAACTAAACTGTGCGGGGCTGTTAATAATTGACCAACAAAAAATACAAAATTAAGATACAAATTACACTAAATGAAATATGTTTCAAAATTTTTTTTTTTCCCAAGAAAAATATACAAATTATATTTTTGTTTTTGCCCGTTCACTTGGATGATTTGTTTCGCTGCATTTTTCGTTGTGTTTTGACTACATTTGGATTAAAAAAAATATCTTAATACTAAAAAGGAAACAAGTTTGATCCTATCAATGTCATAACAAATGCCTTTAAATAATGTAGCCTAGTTATCAGCAAGCATTAGTGTTTATTAAGCCTGAAATTAGGGTTGGGTATCGTTTGGGGTTATTTCGATGCCGGTGCTAAATCGATACTTTTAAAACAATACCGGTGCCTGAACTGATACTTTTGAGCCACAAAACTATGGTGGATGACTCTAGAAAAATATTTTACTTGACAAAAATTTCTTTGGTTTAAAGCATACATCAGTTCATATTTTATATAGTTAAATTGAATTGCATGAATATATTTCTTTTGAACGTTTGTTTGTTAGCATGAATGCAAGATTTGCATTATGCAATTAACGTTACATAAGCTTACAGCTAACCTGTGGAAAGGCTGTCATCAAAATCAGGGAACACCTTTTTTCCAGGGTTGGGGCTTGGGGCTACATTTACATGGACATCAGTAATCTAATGATTTGTTTTAATCTGAATAAGACAGTAATTTGATGAAGGTGTTTACATGAGTTAATATCAACTGATTTATATATGGTCAATCAAATGAACTTAATAAACGATTACAAACTGCAATAAATCTTTATTTAGGGCTGAACTACAAAACCAAATGTAAATCAACTTTAGTATCAGTTTTGCATAAGTTGCACACTAGTGTTGCAAGAGAGGGGGAATAGAAGTGGCCGATTTAATACGGCTATTTACGGGAGTTCATACCGAAGTGTATTGTGGGCTGTGTAGTTCGACACGCATGCTGGATGATGTGACCTCGTTGTGTGCTGTGCAGTTGAAGCAGAGGAAGAAACATTTATTTGGCTTTGTTTTATGTTCACTCAAGTTATTCCACCCGGGAGCTGTTTGCACTGTGAACCTGACAACATAGAAATAAGTAAAAGAAGGGCATGCATTGATTACTTTTGTCCGTCTCATCCTTTGTACGAGCATGAATTAACGTGCTGTTACTCTGCCGCTGGACATCATGAAACAGGTGTTACGCGCAACTTTTTTAAAGCATCTGCTTCACGTTGCTGTCAGAATACTTGCTTGTAAAATATAGCCATACTTTAGATCGCTTAGTTTAAGCAAAATTGATGAATGCGAACGTGTGTTGATGACTCTTAAGGGAGTCGCTTACTAGAAGCGCTTACTGTACGCGTTGTTTACTTGCGTGCGCTTCCTAAACAACAAAAACAAACACTGTAGCCCTCAACGTTGTTTAGAATTAAATGTTAAGAGATAGCGTGACACAACGCGCACCTATGTGTGCCTTTGATGTACCACTTGATGCTTCTTATGTCCTTGTCGCAGCACCAGGATTAGGCACAGAAATTCATATGCTGATTCGGTCCAGTCTATACCAGTTCCATAGTACCGATGCCATAATGGCACAAGTTTCGGCACCCAACCCTAATTGAAGTAAGATTTAAAAAAATTTAATTGACATAAGAAATATTGTTATAGCAACAATTGTGACTGCTTTAGGAAATAATGCTTGGCTTAGACATGAGTGGATGACTGATAGTGAAGCAACGTGTAATCTGGCACATTTGTAACCCACGACAAGTCAAAATTTCATCAAGACAAAATCGCATAATCTGACATGGTGACTTTCATAACCGACAATAAAAACCATGTGATCTGACTGGGGCTTAAGATAGTCTTGAAATTGTAATGGCCAAATCCCCCCAATGCACCTTTTGATTTTAGGAAGTTCCCCATATTAAGAATTCAGACTTTGTGTCGGCGATGAACTGTATGATGTTTAATAGATGAGGGTGAGTGACTCTGTGTCTGAGATGAGATGAGATATATCTGAGAGAGAAAGTCTGTCTCTTCACTCGGCCCACTCACACACTGATCTGACACATAGAGGCCACGCTGCCATTCTGGGCCACCTGTCTCTGGGCTTTAACTCTACACACACACATATACACACACACAAAATGTGGCAGCCTCTTAGGCGCGACAGGGATGCAGATAGATGGATGGAATTCATCTGTCAAATCGGATGAGGAGTCGGTTGTCAGATTAGTTTTGCCACGAGCGTCCATCAGAGATCTACACTAGCAGTTTAAAGTTTGGACTCAGTGATCTTAAAGACCTTTTGTTCTAAGGCTGTAAAATTATAAATATAAATTGTTTACTTATGAATTTAACAAAACAACATGAAAAGCAACATGTAGTTGGTGCATCCCAATTCGCATACTATCCGGATCTGTCCTAAATAGTATGTAAAATAAGAATTAATGTTTCCTTCAATTATATTGAAGTCAAGCAATGCACCCTTCATTCAAAAATCTTCCACTTTTAATATGTGGGCATATTTATTGTACAAAACTTGTAAGTGAACTATGAATGCAAAAATTAATAAAATAAATCTGTTTTGGAGCTTATGGATATCCTTAAAACTAACACTGATCCTATATCTGGGATGCAGATAGATGGATGGAATTCATCTGTCAAATCGGATGAGGA
>CAIGQQ010038318.1:3671460-3689145 GCA_903798035.1 Danio albolineatus
TATATATATATATATATACAGATGTCTCTAGTTCAAAACGCCCTATTTACCGCTGTTATAGGATCAGTATGTTAGTTTTAAGGATATCCATGAGCTAGATTGGTCCAAAATAGATTTATTATATATATATATATAAATGCAGTGAAATCTAGAGCATTTCTCTTTCTTGCTTTTATTTTAGATAGCTTCGAACATGCTACCACTTCTTATGTAAATATTTAATGTTGCATATAAAAACATATAAAAACATCAAAAAGACATCATGAAATGTTTCAATTGTTTTAACTATGCGTGTCTTTAACTTGTAGTTACCTATAATAATGTTATTAATATGACAAGTCTCGATTTCTCATCACACCGGTTTGTTTACTTGCAGGAGTTCCATTGGCATTTTCCCGCACATTAATTCTGACCACTCGAAAAGCAGTTTAAGAAATATGTTCAATAACATCTGGCCAATGAGTGATGTGGATTTTGTCACATGACTGCATTTTGGTTCTTTTCAACTGGTTCGGACCAAAGCAAT
The DNA here is from genome assembly GCA_903798035.1 of Danio albolineatus. Lineage (NCBI taxonomy): Eukaryota > Metazoa > Chordata > Actinopteri > Cypriniformes > Danionidae > Danio > Danio albolineatus. Next base: position 3,671,987 of record CAIGQQ010038318.1, read on the forward strand.
CAGTGTGGTGGACCCAAAAGGGTCCCAAAACGGCAAAAGAATGATACAATGTATCATTTGTTGGCCTTGATCTGGACCAACTGAACCGAACCACATGTGAAAGCACCCTAAATAGCTTATCCATGGCTAAAACCACAGCATCTCAATCAACACGTGTGACTGCTCTTCGCTCAATGGAGATCACAGTCAATGAGTTGCATTGCGCAGACCTGCTCAGGCAAATGAAACATTATGGATTTTCTGGATGCACAATCACTCATGTTAGGGAGTCAGTAACAGGAATCCTATAAACTGCTAGCTCTAAAAGTTGATCTAATGTGATTCGACTAGTCTTTCAGGAAAGCTGCCAATTTCACAACAGCCTTGTATTACCACCTATTAAACAAGCTTTTGATTCATTGATTAGTTTTTCTCGGAACTTTCTTTGTTTGGGATAAATGATCTGTAGATCATTTAGATGTACATATGTAAAGTACAATTTAAGGTAATATAAAGATGTCCGTATTCATATTTATACTGTGTTAGTTGAAAACAATAGGTCAACAAAAACAAAAAGTTCACTCAAGGTGTCTCTTTTCCCCTCTAAGCTCTTTCTGCACTCAACATTTGCTTATTGTTTAAATTACCTATTTAAAATGAGTTGAAACAACACAATTCTTGATTTTTTTTTTTTTTTATTTAAATTTTAAAAACTAATAAGTTAACTTAATTCCTCCATGTTCTCCCAACACAAATTTATTGTGTGGAACCCAGCATTTTTTTTTTTTTACAGAGTGCTGTGTAATTTTAAGAGATTAACAAATAAATATTCTATCACTGATAAACTGAATCATATTTCATATATTTTAACATGTTTTGTTGTTGTTGTTTGCTTTTGTACAGATAAATTACTTCATTGACTGTTTAAATTTGTCAAATGCTATACACGTAATTCTTATGTTTTATTTATATGTATAAGTCTTATTTCTAAGCTAAACTACATGAATTGTTTGCAACATGTTTTATTACTTATTTGCTATTAATACTTAAAATAGATCATAGTCTTATTATTCATATTATCGTTCAGTTCCCTAAGGTTGTTCTGGACTGAATTGCTGATTAAATTGCTGTTCACAAAACTTTTTGGTAACACTATATTTTAAGGTTTAATTTTTGCTATTAACAAACCATTAACCATTACTCTTAGCTCGATAAACTCCTAATTCGCTGCTTATTAATAGTAACTAAGTAAGGTAGTAGTTAGGTTTAGGTAATGGGTATAGGATTAGGGATGTAGAATAAGATCATTCAAAATATTTGCTTTCTCAATACTAATAAACAGCCAATATTTAATTAATGTGCATGCTAATAAGCAGGGAAAACTTCTAAAATGTGTTCGATCGGGGTTCAAGCTAAAATCTGCAGGACAACGGACCTCCAGGACCAAGATAGAGAACCCTTGGTATAGATAGCATATAAAATATGGCAAAAAGAATAACCACTGTTTCAGAAATCAGTTTTTTCGTTCATCTATACCCATTGTAAAAAAAAAAAAAAGATTTCAGAAACTCCTTAGAAAACTCCAGTTTTAGTCATTTCTATAAATCATGTTTTTGTTGCAATTGTACTTTACAATATACAAAACTAACAACGTGAATTTTAAGTAAAATATCTGTTGCATTTAGAGAGAAGAGTGTTTCTACATGTGGTTTGTTAAGCCCACTCACCTGTGTTTTATCGAGATATGGAGTGATTGTATCATAACCTTTTAACATTTAAGGTTAACCATGCAAGTTCAATTAGAACCACGTTTGGTAAACAAAGTCCATTATATGTAATATATTTACTTATAGTTTATTAAAATATTACTTTACAAACTGAATTGTACAAAAACCGTTAAATGTTTGCATATTGTTCAATATTACTTAAATTAATATGAAAACTGAATAAAAGTTTATTTACACATTTACATACACTGTTAGACATTTTATCGTATTTGTTGTATTTATCGTATTTGCTGCCAGCAAGTTATTGCAACTACCCCTTTACAGTCTATCTTACCTGTAAATGTGTTTTACAGTAACAGGGCTCTACCGCAATTTAGTTTTATAGTTAAACAGCCTTACCGCAACTTCATTTTATGGCAAATTGCCCTTTACCACTTTTAAATTTTACAGTATGGCAATTTTTAACTGTACTTTTACTATAATTTATTTACATTTTACACTAGCAGTACAAGACCTTTATCATTAGTATTAACTATTGAATTCCAAACAAGTATTTTCATTTTATTATTTTTATAAACAGATTTTTTATTATTCATTTGTATTATATCCATTTTAAATGTTTTTAAATCCATCAATCTATTTCAAATATGATTGGTGATACAAGATGTTACTTTAATTTTAAATTTTTTTATTAACTGTGTGATTTTGTCACAGTTAACTAAAGTAGCAGTACTTTATTACTTTGATCACAGTAGAATACAGCAAATTCCTATTATGCAGTAAGTTACTGTAAGAACTGTAAAATCGTGTCATAGTCTTAACAGTTTAAGTAAATAAACATTGTATGATGGGCTCAAAAATGGGTTCTGTGCTGGCTGATTTTGTGTGGGCCTACTAATAAGCAACTAGCTAATGTGAGAATTTGTCCCTATACTAAAGTGTTACCAGTTTCTCAATCCAATTCAATATAAATTCACTCATCAACTGAAAGAAAACACAATTGATCTATTTCTCCAATATGGCTTGTTTTTTTGTTTTTAAAATTTTAAAATGCGTCATCATGACCAAACACTTGTCTTGTGGCTTACCTACTTTCTTTTTTCCCCTCCTTAGAAATTTCCAGATGAAGGTCTGGCCAACGTGGTGAGGAACGTGTTTGACTTTGACTCCTATAACAAGGACATGCGCGAGGTGCTGATCTCAGCTCTGCACAAACATGGCATTCCAATCGGAGCCAAACCCACCAGCGTCCACCTGGCCAAGGAGTAAGAGCTCAGCTGCTATTGACCCTTTACTGTCCGTCAATACAATGTTAAGTTCTCTATCTGCAATATCCTGGCCTAAACAGGCTACTTGTTGAAATGATCTGCTTTACATGGTCCTCAAACCATACACTTGAACAAATGTGTTTTTTTAAAGGTGAAGTGTTCAATTTTCATACTAACATTGGCACTAAATATTCTTACAAAATGGTCCATTCGTTAATGTTAGATAATGTATTTACTAACATGAATTAAGTATGAACAGTCTTGTACAGCATTTATTCATCATAGTTCAACATTTACTGATCCGCTATTGAAATCTAAAGTTGTGCTTTTAACATTTTAAAATGCACTGTTATTTAACAAGAACTAACAATGAACAACTTTATTTTTAATGAACATATCAAAGATGAATAAATTCTTAATAAATAAAAGTTCCTCGTTTTTGTGTTAGTACATACATTAACTAATGTTAAGGGACTATTATTTTAGTGTTACTAATGTTTTACCAATTTTCTCGTTTAACAATCCCTTATCTGACTAAATCTTGTAGCGAATCTGAATTTGGCTTTTTAAAATATAATGGAAAACCTCTGAAAACAGCGATGTTTATAAAGTGCTTAAATTATTGAAAGAAAATATGATAGCATATAGTTAATTTTCTAAAACGGATAAACCCGATTTTTTAAGAAATCAGTTTTATGTTGCAATTGTTTTCATCAATATTCAATGCAAAAACATGATTTCAGAAACTAAGAATACTCCTGTTTTAGTCATTCTTATAAATCGTGTTTTTGTTGCAGTTGTCCTCTTCAATAGACAACATAAAAACATATCTGAAAAGTTGATAATAAACTCTTCATATGAACCGTTTTAATGGTTTTCACTCTAAAGTAATGCTACAGCCTTTTTTCCATGCTGCAAATTATAATCTCATTATATATTTGAAAAGACTGCTTAAAAAGACCCTAAAATTTCTGGAATTTTCATTATCATAGTACACCATTAAGCGTTATATGAACACTGAAAAATGGTTATGCCTGTGTTATTATGCTGTATGTCTAGCCCATTGTAATTTCTTGCCCAAAAATTATCAACTTCACCTTTACCAGATGCATTTAACACAAATGCTGCTCATTTTATTGGAGATGCAATAGCAAAACCATATGTACTGTAAGCTTCCATTAAATTAAAGCTGTTGAAAATTCCATGGATTTATAGCTAAAATTGCTAAAATATGAAAGCTTTATTGTCTCTGTCTGAAAGTAAAAAAAAATAAAAATTCTGTCTTTGGAGGCAACAATCTTTTGGTAACCACCAAAGTTATTTCTAGTGTATTGTACAACAGTGGTCCCCAACCTTTCTTTCACCTAGAATTGGTCAACGCAGTTTCACCTGATTTATTGACTAATGGGTTGCAGATCCATTCCTTGACAATTTTGCGGGTCTTTCACTGGGCCTTTTCTCCTAAGCAAAGAAACTTTCAAAAGACATCTGTTTCTTACTCATTTTGCTGCTTGTGGGTTATAAATTTGGCGCTCAAGTGACCAAGATGTAAGCAAGAGAATATGGTCATTTTTCCAAAATAAAAGATCGTTCAGTCAGACTCTGATAATAATATGCCCGGTACCAAATGATCCACTCACTGGTACCGGTCTGCGGCCCGGTGGTTGAGGACCACTGTTGTACATGATTCAATCAAGTTCAAGTTGCTTTATTGGCATGACATTCAATACAGTATTGCAAAAGCACTTCAAATATGTAATATATTAAAATCATAAAATAATATTAATAATAAATTCACTGCCTCAGAAGTCTGCCTGAAATCAGTGACAGGGTGTGGGTGTGGTAAAACTGGGGTGTGGGGGGGGGGGGTGTGGAGAAAACTACAAAGCACTGCAGTGTTTGGGTGTTCAGTATTTGTCTGGGGTATTTAGTCTACCGAAATGTAAATATTCCATACCAAGTATAAAGCTGATCAGTCAGTTCTTGTCACATGACTGGCAGTGCGCTCGCAACATTCATTCATCTGGGGGCGTCTGAAAAACGTGAGCATGTAACACCGCTTGCATGCACAAGCCGCACACCTCCACTGGAAACAACAAACTTGCATGGACTCTACAAAGATGCAGTATGAGAATGGCCCCTAAAAGGCCGCCGTCATTTACGCTCTCTAGCAGTTGATCTTGCACCGACATGGTGGATTCACCTGATTTGTTGACTAATGGGTTGCAGATCCATTCCTTGACAATTTTGCGGGTCTTTCACTGGGCCTTTTCTCCTAAGCAAAGAAACTTTCAAAAGACATCTGTTTCTTACTCATTTTGCTGCTTGTGGGTTATAAATTTGGGCGCTCAAGTGACCGAGATGTAAGCAAGAGAATATGGTAATTTAAAAAGATCGTTCAGTCAGACTCTGATAATAATATGCCCGGTACCAATTGATCCACTCACTGGTACCGGTCTGCGGCCCGGTATATTAATAATAAATTCACTGCCTCAGAAGTCTGCCTGAAATCAGTGACAGAATTCCAGAGTCAGCGTCTATTAGGGCAGCTAGATGATAAGTCAGCTACCTAAGCTTTCAGGTGCAGCCAGGGTCTGGTTAGTGCTTTTAAAGAATGTGAATAATTCTGGGCAGATTCCAATTGGATTTGAGCAACTCTAATACTGCACACTCTCAAAGTGGGTAATCTGGAGCAGGGAAGCAACCCTGTCACACTAGTATAGACCAATTACCACCAGTTGACATGACACCGAATGCGCAACACAGTTGCCGTGAACATGAGGAATTCATTTGTGCCCCCGGCAGAGATTTGGCTTTATTCATTCAGTTGTATTGACCTTGTATGTACGTAAACTATTGAACAAATACTTTAAGAGAGAAATTTCATTCAAAAAATTTAATTGCCATCATTTATTCACCCTTTACTTGGTCCAAGTGTTTACTACTGTAGTTTCTTTCTTTTGTTAGACACTAAAGAAGATAATTGTTTTAAAAGGGTGAAAATCTGTAACCATTGACTTCAATTCAATTCGTCTTTCTTCCTGTAGCACTTTTACAATGCAGATTGTGTCAAAGCAGCTTAACAAAATTCAAGTTGTAATGAATTCAGTCCAGTTTTCACAGTTAAAGTTGAGTTTAGTTTACCATTGACCATTGAATAAGAACCATTGAACTTAAGAACCATTGATTATTTGAGTGTTTGTTTTTCATATATGGAAGTTGATGGTTACAGGTTTTCAGCTTTCTTCAAAATATCTTCTTTGTGTTTTAAACTGAAGAAAGAAACTACAGATACATTTTTGAAACCAGTTGAGGGTAAATAAATGGTGAGTAAATTAAAATTTTGGGGTGAACTATCTCTTTGAATTCGAATTTGGTGTGAAACAAGCATTAAACATGTCTTCTGCGCAAGTAATTTAAAGATAATTGAGTTGAAAAACACCCTTTGAGTAAACTAGATCAAGTGATGTGGTGCTCTGTGTTTGGTGTAAACTCAACGAAGCACACCAAATGTGGTCAACAAAACAATGTGATCTCAAAGATCTTGTGTTCGGCTCAGTGTTTCTATCCTGATGATTTTGCATTCCTGTTAGAGAGAGACACTTGTGTCTCTGTTATGCAGTGGTTTGGATGGCACTAGGCGAAGAGATAAATTGTCTCTTTGTGTGACGTCTGTTTCGATGCTGTGTGTACATCTGTTCAAGTGCCCTTTTGGAATTTGCCTTTTATTTGTTTAATAAATGTAACAGAACGCAACAGAAGTATTAAACAGCAAATAATGTCTCACTCAGAAAAAAAGGCCATTTTATTTACTTCATGTTGTATATTAAACGCTTTCAATAAAGGAAATTATTTGTTTCTTCCGTCTCGTATTTGTCTTATTTCACTTGGCTTTGATTGTCAAAATTTCCATAGGGACTATTAAGTTTTTTGTTTCTTGGGAAGAAACAAATATTTCCTTTAAAAATACATATGTAAAAAGCAATTATTACTCAGTTTTTTGAGAGATACTTTTTTATTTGTCATAAAATTGTAACATTATTAAATATTATTTATTTTTATTACTGATGGTAAACGTAAGTTTCAACAGCCATTACTCCAGTCTTCAGTGTCAAATTATCCTTAAAATAACATTTGAATATGCTGGATTGGTTCTAAAGGAGCATCACAGTTAATAGAGAAAACTTGTGTTATTATGTGGAAATTTTTTAAATAACAGCATGTTTTTAAGAGGAAAACATAGAGACTCCAATCCTTTAAAATATAATACATTGATATTTGCATTAAAAAGTTTTACTGTTAATTATATAAATTTTTTAGTGTCACATCCTATTTACATGAAGTGCAGAGAAATGCAGTAATAAGGGAATAATAACTGCGCAGCAGCCAAATGTTGAAGAACAGCCTCCATTAATGTCAATAAATTTCAGCATTACTATAGAGACACATGTTGTTTTTAGAGTTTAAGCATGGACATAGTGGGATGAAACTACCATTTCAGTTACATGCGCATTAGTGTCCAGTTTCCATCCAAGTATGATTAAGTTCTTATTCGTAACTTAGTTCTTTAGTTCATAGATGCAAAAATTACTGCAGAAAATAAAAAGTTCTTAGTTTTGTCTTGTTTCTAATCCAAATATCTTTAAAAAAATTCAATCAAGAAGCGTTTTCTTGACAAGAAAAAAAATATTGAGTCAAAATATTCAAATATTGAGTTTTCAGAAATAGGTCAAAATTAAGTGAGGTTTTCTAAATCAATATTCTGACAATGCTGTCAGGTAAATACTCTAACGTTTCTAAGCTAAAACATGATTATTTTATTTACCCCATTAGCTGAATATTTTGTTTTTTATAAGGAAAAACTAATACATTTTTTCACACAACAATAATTTGATTTTAAAAAAAAAGACAAAAGTCAGAGTAGGAAAAGCATTTTTTGCTGTGTGTAGGTGTGCCAGTCACCTTCAGGTTGACCCATAAGGTGTTTTCATGACCAATATATTTTGTCACAATCACTGTATTTTGACAGGTAAAATTGACCCAATACACTTTTCCTAGGTTACCATTGCCAGACTGTAAGATGACAGGTTACTGGACTATCAGTCAGGGTGGTAATACACGACGGAAGCTGCTGTGTCCAACAGAATCCCATCGGATCGATATCAAGGTATCTTAAACCCTTTAATTTTCGAAGTTGTTATTAGCTTAGAAATGAACTGACCTAGTGATAGCGAGAGATGGGCAAAAATACATTGAAATGTATTTTAAAATACCTCAATTTTACATGTATTTAAAATAAACTACAAAATAAAGCCGCCACAACAAATATCAAAATAATAAAATAAATAAAATAGTGCATTTTGAAAATACTACAAAATAGTTTAGCAAGGGGGCATGAAATGTCTTCGCAAACCTCAAAAGGGCTATTCGATCAGTCTCTTCACCATTAAACTGACTAAGAGAAGTAAACAACGTTTTACAGCAACAGCGTTTCTCTGAGCAAGTTTAAGTCAGCTTCTCTGCCAGCTCATTCACCTCTAGTCCTGAACATGAGGAGGTATTCATTAACTTTTGTTTCTCTTTTAGATTTTAGTATAATTTTTGTACAAATTTCATGGAGAAATGGTTACAGGTTTTCAGCTTCAGGATATCTTCTTAAGGGTTCAACGGAATAAAGAAATTAATAAAGGTCTTAAACAACTTGAGGAACTATTTCCATTTTAGGGTCCATTTTATCTCTTTAAGTTACTTAAGTCTTTTATGTTTATCTAATCTATTTAATTATTGTAGAAATTGTAGTAAAGTTTATTTATAAACTAATTTTCGAAAGGATCACATGCTTATGATTGCTTGCAGCCACTCCAGCATTATTCAATTTATGATTCACCAATCAGACGATTACTAAGCCACTATAAATGCCCTAAATTCCATATAACAGCCATCTTTGTTTCAAGAATCCCCCTTCCACCCCTACTCCTCCTCCTTTCCTAGATGGGTGGCACGGTGGCCTAGTGGTTAGCACTGTTGACTCACAGCAAGAATGTCACTGGTTCTAGTCCTTACCAAGCCAGCTGACGTTTCTGTGCAGAGTTTACACGTTCTCCCTGTGCTCATGTGGGTTTCCTTCAGGTTGCCTGGTTTCCTTCCACAGTCACATTAACATTTAAGTTAATTGACTAATCCAAATCGGCACCATAGACATGCTCCTAGTAAGTAGTTACCTCTTAAGAGCAATCACTATCTGTTTGTTAGCTACTACCGCAGGGGAGTTCTCGAGATCTACCTGAGCTTAAACTCCCCTCTCGCCTTGCAAACGGGAGGGAGCCCGGGGCTCAAGGATCTTACTGAATGAGCTCAGGGCTCTCTCCCGGGACAGCATGCCAAACAAGCTTTATAATCAATCATCAATTAAGAGTGAACTCCTGAAACATAAATATGGCTTAAACTAAAGCTAGTGTCATCAAAAATGCCAGGTCTGTTACGTCTGATTCACACGGGGCTTCGGCGCCAACGCTTGACAGAGGGCGTGTCTGAAGTTGGGGGTGACGCGATTGTCATAGCGGCATCAGCTAATGAAATTAGTCCATAATCGGCTACTGTCTGAGCTGGTGTATTTGCATTAAACGATCTGATGCTGACGCTTCCATTGGCACTTGTAAAGTTGAGAAATTCCCAAATTCTCCAGCAAGCAACACCGCTGAAGCAGCGCCGACGGATCCACTATGCAATTCGGCAACGCCTGACGTCACCCATTCAAAGTGAATGGGAAGCATTGACGCTGACGCCCCGTGTGAATGGGGAGTTACAGTGCTTTAATTTTTGGAGATCACAACACACATTAAGTGTCCTAATATATTACCATAGTCAAAGTAACATGCCAAAAAGTTTGTTTACATGAGTCAGTTTAAAACATTCAGTGATTTGATTGGTTGTTTCAGCTGTCAGACATTTTGTGAGGTTAATATGACGTTTGTTGTGCTCCTCAGGGTCCAGTGTTTCTTCGGGTTCAGAGTTACCCTTCTGAAAGACATGAGTCCAGATCTATGAGCTTCACTGAGGAACAGGCCCACTGGCAAATCCCTATGAATGAGGTTAACATTGTTTGTGACGTCACCACAGCTAAAGGTAAGCTTAGGCACACCAAACATGGCAGTATTGTGTTTTTGTGTTTTTTTTTATAGGCTAATGCGGAAGTTCATTCTGTTGCCCATTCACATAGCGATAACGATTGTCATTAATTGTAATAGTTTCCTGTCACTCAATATGTCCCTAACAAAGTCAGTAGCACATGGATGTTTGAAACACTCTAAATAGCACAAAGGTTACTTATTTATTGGACATATGTTAATTAACTAATAATTTTTTTGTCATTTCATTTTTATGAGTATCATGTAACAAGTATGGTTTTCAGATGAGTAATTATGGCTAAAAGTTATATGAAAACACAGCTTAAAGCAAACACATTCAGTAATTATTACACATTGACTGGTATTTTTTTTCTTCTCTTCAGAAACACAATAGTATGCTTATTATAAATTGTGTACTATAGTACAGTGTATTGGACTGTATTTACTGTAGTATTTAAAAGTCTTAATGAATGATACAGCATTCTGTAGGGTTGTCTTGAACTGATAAGCTAATAAGTACTATTGTGGCTTATACTACATAATCTGTAGTATTGTAGTACACTGCAAATTCTGGTCTTTAGAATAAACTGGGTGTTAAAATCAACTCAATCCAAATTTTTGAGTTAAATTTTAACACTTTCTGGAGTTAAAATTCTAATTCTACAGGGAGTAGTACTTTTACATTTGGGTATAATTTGAACCCCTTACTAATGTTAAAATTCAACACTTCTTAGAGTTAAAGTATACTTCAAAAAAATAATAATAATTATATATATATATATATATATATATATTGATTGATTTATTGATTTATTGATTGATTGATTGTGTGCGTGTGAAAATAACTGAACTAATGCAATACTCTTCTCCTACTGCTTATGTTTATGCAAATCCCCACATTAGATTTAGAAATTCCACTAATGGACACACTTTGAAATTAATTGTCATCGTAGCATTAATCTAACAGCAAAATATTTACAATTAATACAAATTGTCCGCCAGTGCCAACTAAAACCAATGGCTTAGTAAAATTGCATAAAACAATCAACACATCGCATTATATAAAATTAAGTTTACTGGAATAAAAAGCAGCAAAAATATCTTGTCATACTCCTTAATCACAGTCAACTGCTGGCTTAGTTAGAAGTTAGAATTTGCTTGGTTTTCTGAAAACAATATTTAGAAACATAACAATCAAAATTAGACCTATTTTAAAAATAAAAAATAAACAAAAGCCTTAATCTAATAACTGTAAATACTATTTAATACTTTAAATGCATTTATTTTCTAACGTTATTTTGTAATGTTCCGAGTATAAGATCTATTTTTATGGAAGTAAAAAAACAAAAAAACTTACATTTCTTGCATGGACACTGTCCATTAAAGGTTGATTAATTTGAGATCCAGAATCACTGCCTCTTAAACTGCTTTTCACAGACAATGTATTTGTCAGACATTGGGAGGAGGGCACTTCAGCAACCCCCTGCTGCAGGACAGTCAAATCTGATAATCACAAAAACAACATGGTATACGGCGAATAGTGTAATCCAGCAGCTACTGTTTTGTACCTGGGTGGATATTTCACTGTTAAGAGAAAACTCTGCTTACCACAAGTAGTGAGAGTGACTTATAAAGCTCAAGTAGTGAGAGTACACTTATAAACTTGCGATTATTTCCTCTTTTGTAATGAATAATTTATAATGATTGGCAGTCGTAGCACTGGCGGCTCAACCAGATCAAATGTCTCCCTACTTCTGTTCTATTTTAAGATTGACTCTTTTTCCCTCTTATAGATTCCATTTATGTGGCCACGTGTAACCCTGTATCGCTGTATGCTATGAAGGAGAAAGGAGACTCTGTAAAGTGTATAGAGCTCTATGACATCTTCCCCAGGACCATCAGTGGAGTTTGGCAGCCCTTCGTCTCCGTTGCAGCACTGGGCAACCCACTGCAGGACCAGGTGGTGCTCCATGAAGAACAGGTGTGTGTGTGTGTTTGTGACCTGTAACCTACCCTCCTTCATGGGTATTATACATGAAAGTGTTGCCGTCCACTTGCTGCCATTAACAGTGCATTTACAGGTGTCATTTCTGCCATGATGTTATTCTGTTATTATCTGAGCATGGAAACAGAAGATCAGATGCACCATTTCCAGCAAACTCGCGAAGGGACTGAATAATAGTGGATGGAAATGGTCAAAGATCAAAACAAATTTGTGGCTTAGATGTGAGCTAATAGATTCACTTTAGTCTCTCGAGAAGGGTGAAGTTTGTACAAAGAAGATATCACTTGGATCTTTTTCTCTACAAATAATTTATAAAATTCTGCCGGTCACTAGTTATATTTCAATTGTTTTTTCCTTCCCAAAAACACTTAAAAGGAGAGTTTAGCCCAAAAAAGACCTTCAATTTTATTTCACTTTCATTCCTCATTCCTCAATATCATTCAAAGCACAAAGACAATTTTAATAGGACCTGAGAGAGTTTTGTGATTTTGAACTAAAAGTATCCGTCACACTTTATTCTGATGGTCCGATTGTTGAATTTAAGTTACATTGCATCAACATGCCCACTAATTCTCAGTAGATTATAAGTAGACTGTTAGGTTGGGGTTAGGGTTTGGGCTAGTGTAAGTTGACATGTACTTGCAAAGTTTCTTACAGTCAGTTAAATGTCTGTTGAAATGCCTGTCCAGAAAACATCACCACCTGTGCTGTGTCCCAATTCGCATACTTACACTACGCCCTAGAAGTCTGTACTTTTGTGTGTAACTGAAGCGTATGCAAGCTTTTGGACATACTACTTCCTCGTTAACACATGCCCCTTGTTATGTTGTTTAGTTTCGTCCCCTGTCAATCATCTTGACACATCATCCACATTTCTTTCATATTCAGTTGCCTACCTTATTGGAGAATCAGCTGCAGGATAATCTGCATTCACGAGTCTTTCAAACATACAGCTGAAGTCAGAATTATTAGCCCCCATTTGAATGTTTTATTTTATTATTATTTTTTTTAAATATTTTCCAAATTATGTTTAACAGAGCAAGGGAATTTTCACAGTCTGATATTATTTTTTCTTCTGGAGAAAGTCTTATTTGTCTTATTTCGGCTAAAATAAAAGCAGTTTTTAATTTTTTTAAGAACCGTTTTAAGGTCAAAGTTGTAAAAAAATAAACAGGGGGGCTAATAATTCTGACTTCAACTGTATCTTGATATAAGTTTACATTGTTGTTGCTGCTGAAATATAACATGGAAAACACGGTTTAAACATATTCCAGTTGGCTAGATATTAATTAACAATCATTCAAACAACTCTACCAAAGCCCCTCTACTTGTCGGTTGGTCTCTCGTGTTTGTCATTTTTGTAGTTTATTTATCGTTTTTACTCGACTTTGTAGTTCTAATCAAATTCACATTCAGTGCGCAGTGTATTGTGGTTACTGGTTAAAGTATGGATGGTTCTACACTTTTTTTTTTACCAGAAATAGTAAACCATCCGTGAACCTTTGGCATACTATTTTAAACATACTATGGTTTGGGACATACTAATTCTATTAGTTATTTAACCCTAAATTATGCAGAGAGTAGCTTCGCATTTTTTAAGCAACCATGTCTGAAGATATCCTGTGGTCTGCATAAGAAGAGTAAATTACTGGCAAGCTTCAAGCTAAGCCAAAAGCAAGAGGGTTGCTGAAACTACCAAAACTGGGTTATTAAATTCATTATTAAAAAGTAGAAAGAGAAAGAAATGTAGTCAGAAAAAAGTCTTGAATGATTGAGATTGGTCAGAAAAAATAGTTGGTTCAATCTGGATTCAGCTGGATTCAATGTCTTAATCAACTTCAGTGTTAGTCTTCATTGAATACGTTGACATGGACATCAGCAATGGCATTATTTGCCTTATTCTGAATAAGACAATAATATGATTAAGGTGTTTACATGAGTTGCTTTTTCAATGCTCCTTTCATGATCCTGTTTTACATGTTATAGCACATAATTCCATTAACCTTTGGGTGTTTCATTTTGAATATTTCAACTTTAACAGCCATTTGACAGTTTCACTTTCATTCAGGAACATTTCATTCATGCCCCTGTGACAAACAGATATTGATGCATGTATGAAGTAAGGAGTGTTGTTTTAAATGAATTTGATACCACATGTCGAATAAAAAACAAAACTATGCATTAGCATAGCATTTCGCTATGCTGGTGTCTGTGGTCTTAATGTCAAACAAACGCCTTTGTATGGAATATCCTGTTGCAAAATGCGGCAAAATCCTACACAAAGTTAATAGTTTTGATTGCGTTGTTTACATGTTTGTACTGCACTTCAATAATGCCACTAAAATCGCCATACTCCACATGTCTTGATTTGATTTCTGTTTAGTCCGATTATGACTTTAGTTGGATTAAGGTAATCAAAAATCGCTCTTTACATGGTAGACTCTTAATCAGAGTATTGTCTTAATTAATTGCATTAAAATCAGATTATTGGAGTCCATGTAAACAAATTCAGTGCACTCTGTTTTAACAATCTAGGCACAAAGTCTAAAATGCTTGACGCAAAAGCATTAAGGGCATTTGCAAATTCACTTTTGCTATTCTAAGGATGGAAAAATACAGCCCTGGCGCATGGTCTAATGGCCCGTTTCCACTGAGTGGTATGGTACGGTACGGTCTGGTACGCTTTTAAGACCGTTTCCACTGTCTAAAAGCGTACCGAACTGATCCGTACCGTACAACTTTTTAGTCACCCTTTGCAAAGGGTCCCAAGCGTACCATGCGGTCACCATAAGGCGGAGCTAGATGCGCAGCAGAGCGCTATTGGCTAACAAAGATACGTCATTTGCTCGCGCAACAAGCAGAATGAAAACAAAGGTTTAATACACAGCCGAGAGACAATTCTCCAAAATAATATCAGCATATAATAACGAGCCATGGTCGACCCAAGCTTAAACAAACCTTGTCGTCGTCTTGAACAGCCACAAAGCCAAGAGAAGAGCAGATTCTTATGGGTTACGAGCCCATAAGCGCGAGCACGAGAGGTTTCGCTTTGTCTCTTGCACTCGTGTGCGCGTCAATATTTAAAATAAAAAAAACTTCTTAACCTGGACTATTATAAACTCGGAATGACGGAATTACTCTCTAACGAGAGAATAATGACGGAGAGGCTACATGTACTGGTGCAGATAAAAGATACAGATGAGAGGTTTTCACGACTGGGGGCTCTATTTTGTATAGTTTTTTAACCTAAATAAGGCATAAATGTATGCTGTGTGTAGTTTTTCTGTAATTTGGTAACATCGGAGACTGTGTGGGGCTGTATATATGTGGCATTTATTTATTTATTTGATATAATCGCGGACCGTCGGCTATTTCGCATCATTGATCTAGTTATAATCAGATCATGTTCAGTCAGTAATGAACATTTATACACCAGCGTTTATGTGTATAATTAATCATCTGTTTTTGTGAGAAGTGCTTCTCGTATGATTTGTGAATGACCCATAATCTTTTTTATTCCTCGAGCGAAAATGATGTCGACTGAAACTTTCTGTCGTACACCACACCCACCAAAAGAGTACCCTTTTGCAGTGGAAACACAAGCCTGATAAAGGTGACCCGTACCGACCCGCACCATACCGTACTGTACCACTCAGTGGAAACGGCCCATAACAGGGTTGTTCTTATTAGTGTGTTTTGAGCATAATGTGCATTAAACCAATCAGAGTCTCATCTCACATTCTCCTTCAGAGTCAGTTGTTGTGCCATGGTGCATTTGCTATTTACATGATAGACTCTGTAAATGGCAAAACTGAACGCTTCACTAGTGAGAAAACTGTTAAACAGACCATCTGCAGCACAAGGATAAAGAATGAGCCTCCTCCATTTGGTCTCTTTCTTATTATTTTCTTTTTTTCTTTTTACGTTATTCTTTTACTTTCGTGGATAAGGAAACAGTGTTTTACAAACTCCACTGAAGACATTCATTAGCCTGCATATTTAATTTTGTTTGTTAAGCACAAAGATTTGTTTCAAAACTATTTCTAAATTCAGCTCTAATTTTCCCAACAATGAGCCTTAACACTCCTCCTTTTTAGAATGGAACACCCATGAGTCTACAAAGTACCACAAATGGATTTGCTATTTAAACAATGTGGCACAAAACATGAAAACTACAGTTGCGCTGGTCTGAAAATAGCTCCAAATCACACCAAACACGTCTTGCACCTTATTGCACCATGTGTATGATAGGGCTCAATGTCTTTATCAACTCTTTCACTATAGTGACAGAATTAAATAAGGCTTCATTAAAAATAGCTTTAATTATTTGCAGTATTTACTGTGAATAAACTCTGGCCTTTAAATTGAAAGGTTTAAGGAGCAAAAGAGTAATATATGCTCAATCTTTGTTTTCATGCAAGTTTGACTGATACTAATAACCAACAACTGTGTTTTGTTTGTTTGTTGTTGTTTTTTTTCTTTGTTAGTAGTTTGACATAAAGCAAAGCTATCAATACAAAGTTTATATGACCAAAAACCAACAAATACAGTGGATAAAGTCTTTTAACAAAAAAAAAAAAAACTGAACTGCAGACAACAGAAACTGCAAGAAATGCATTTTTCTAAAGTCATTTATGAAGTGCAGTTCTGAATTCCTCTTTATCGATGGTGAAAAACTCACTCTTATGATGTCTTGTCTTCTCTCGAGTATACAACTATGTGCGGCCTGTCACGTCACATTACAGGTTTGGCTGTTCGTCCACACAAAAGCACAGTATCAGGTGACTGAAACGGAAACAGTTTCAGTGTCTGAAAACTCTGGCCAGTGTTTTCCTGTGGCCACTAAAATTATTATTTTTTGTCACATAACGTGCGCTGTTTTCTCCCTTCTTATTGGCTAACATGTTCACACCAAACCTAGAAGATGCATTCACGTTGACATAAAAATTTCAGTGACAAGAAATGATTTGTTCATCTAACATGTCATATTCACTCATTATAAAATAGTTTAATGCATAATCAAATGATAAATTTATATATATATATATATATA
>CAIGQQ010038318.1:3703449-3714523 GCA_903798035.1 Danio albolineatus
TATTATTATTATTATTATTATTATTATTATTATTATTATTATTATTAGTTGTAGTAGTAGTAGTAGTAGTAGTAGTAGTAGTAGTATTGTTGCACCAAATTACATAATAATAATAAAAATAGTAATATTAATAATAATAAAGTAACAGCAGCAGCCTTTTAGTTAATTAGTTAGTTAGTTAGTATTATTATTAGTAGTAGTAGTATTGCTACACTAAAATACATAATAATAATAATTATAACAATAATATTATTATTATTATTATTAATAATAATAATAATAATAATAATAATAATACATAATACATATCTCATTGTAAAAACAAAGATTTTGCATATGTGTTTATGTATTTGGTAGTGTGTTTGTTATTGTTTTTATATATAATAAGATTTTTTATTACAAGGAATACATGTCATAGACAGTATATGGCAATGGCAGTATATGGACTAATTTTGTTTGTTTGTTTGTTTGTTTGTTTGTTTGTTTGTTTGTTTGTTTGTTTGTGGGTGTGTGTGTGTATTTTCACAGTCCCCAAATGAGCTTTACAGCTTTAGGAGATCTTCACCCATTACAGAGGGTCGGGGACCTGACATGTTTTTTGGGTCAAGCAAGCGGACCGGGCCAGCAAAGCAGGTCAACTGCGTTTTTTTGTTAGATGCCAATCAGGTTGTTCGAGCGCTGCCCCCAACACAAGTCCCACTAGCTGAAATCTACCCTAAAGGTAAAGCACGGATACATTCTTTTGCACATGTAATATACAAATATATACTGTAGTTGTCAATATTTGAAGTGTCTCAAAACTCATTCAGCAACACCTATTCTTATCTTAGGACAACTTTGAAAAACGTTTTTGATCTACTTCAAATGTTGACTAGTGTGAACTTCCTGTTTAACTGTGGTAATGATGTGGTCAACTAACAGATGTCACTCCACCGATGACGGCAGCGTACCTGGAAGTGACTGACCTGAACTCTAAGAGGCTCAAATACATTCCAGTCCCCAGGTACAGAAATCAGAGCTTTTCTTAATCTACAGCTCCCTCTTCTGGCTCTGTTTAACATCTTGCTGCAGTATTAGTGTTAATACAATACATGTTTTTAATGTAGAATTAAAACATAATTATATCAACATAACGTACAGTACATGTTATAATTATGCTTGAGTAGCCTAATATAAAGGCTCTAAAGGCCACATATATATTTAGAATATATTTATTATCTGTTTTTTGTCCTGTCTCTGTAATTCTGTTGCACTGTAGAAGCTCTGTCACGAAAACAAATTCCTTGTATGTGTGAACATACCTGGCAATAAAGCTCTTTCTGATTCTGATTAATGTTAACATGTTAATGTTAATGTTATGAATATTTTAGCAATGTCGGGAACGTTATTTATATAGGAATATTCGTGCATTTTGTTTTATGGAAAAATAATGTTTCCATTGTGTCCTAAGTTATGTCACTATTTTAGAAATGTTAAAAATGAGTTATTTTATCCTGAAAAAAAAACACATCTGCCTTTTGTAAAAATTACCGTTCACTTTGACCAGATGCTCAAATATTGTAGTTATAGCTTAGAACTGAAATAGTTTAGCCAATTTTGTGGTGTATGTATGTATGTATTTATTTATTGATTGATTGATTTATTTTTTTCCCCTTCATTTATAATTTTCTGCTTTTACTTTTCATTTATTCATTCATTCATTCATTTTCTTTTTGGCTTAGTCCCTTTATTAATCAGGGGTCACCACCACAGAATAAACCGCCAACTTATCCAGCATATGTTTTACTCAGTGGATGCCCTTCCGACTACAACCCATTTCTGGGAAACATCCATACACACTCATTCACACTCATACACTACGGACAATTTAGCTCACCCAAGTCACCTATAGCGCGTGTCTTTGGATCTGTGGGGGAAACCGGAACACCCGGAGAAAACCCACGCGAACACAGGAAGAACATGCAAACTCCACACAGAAATGCCAACTGACCAAGCCGAGGCTCGAACCAGTGACCTCCTTGCTGTGAGGCCATCGTGCTACCCACTACGTTACCATGGCGCCCTTTTCATTTAAATGTTATTCTTTAAAATGTGTTCATTTGTTTTGTTTTGTCATGTATTTTAATTATTGCTGCTTGGAAAAAATCAATAGCAATAAGTTGCAACCAAAGTAAAAGTTTGTTTTGACATACAGTAATATACTGTATGTGTGGCATCACGGTGGCGCAGTGAGTAGAACGATCGCCTCACAGCAATAAGGTCGCTGGTTCGAGCCCCGGCTGGGTCAGTTGGCATTTCTGTGTGGAGTTTGCATGTTCTCACCATGTTCGCTTGGGTTTCCTGCAGGTGCTCCAGTTTCCCCCACAGTCCAAAGACATTTAGTGTAGGTGAATTTAACAAGCTAAAATTGGCCGTTGTGTATGTGTGTGAATGCAAGAGTGTATGGGTGTCTCCCAGTGTTGCGTTACGGCTGGAAAAGCATCCGCTGTGTATGCAGGATAAGTTGGCGGTTCGTTTTGCTCTGGCGAGCCCTGATAAACAAAGATATTAAGCCGAAGAGAAAATGAATGAATGAATGAATAATACTTGTGTGTATAATTTGTATACTTATTATGAATATGCGATATACACATGTACATAAAAACAAAACTATACATAGCAATGTTACATAGATATTTAAATGTACATATGATTTTTATCATATATATTTCCTATATATCTAAAAGGGACTGAGCTGAAGGAAAATGAATACTTTATATCTAAATGTAAATAAACATTTTTTTTAAATATATGTATGCATCTGTTTATGCATTATGTATCTATATGTAATAAATATACAGAGTACACATACTTAAATTCTGTGCAAAAAACAAACAAACAAACATTTATTTAGGATTCGATTAATTTTTGCCCAGCACTCATTTTTATATTCATCTATTCTGTATTTATTCAATTATTAATTAATTTATTTATTGCCGCTTTTATTTTTTAGTTTATTTTTGATTTATTTTGATCCTTACAGTCTAAAACATGTAAATAAGCATATTATTGGTTTAAGGAGCTTCAATTTATTTATTTCTGTATTTATTAATTTTTGCTTGCTTTTGGTTTTGAAAATACCAGTGTTCATGTGGACAGGGCCTCAGAATCAAAGTGATTTTTTTTTTCACAACAGATCATTGGTAGTGAATGGTCATTGACCCTTGCCAATCTAATCCTGAATATATCATATGTCTTTTTATTATTATTAATATGTGTTGTCAGTGTCTTAAAAAAGGACTATATTAGTGATGCACTATACACTTTGCACTTACACACTATGTACTTGTGCACTATGCACTCGAACCAGCGGCCTTCTTGCTGTGAGGTCCCATTATTATTTATTTTTGTTTTATTATTATTATATATTTTTTTTCTTGTAGGTATTTAAAGTGCTTTTTTTCTTTTTGGAATTTTAATATGAACAAACTACTTGCTTTATTTATTCGATCTTAAAAATTCCAAGTAAAACCATGCATAAGTCTTCTCATTTTTGTATGAACTGTTCAGTATATAGTAGTTCTTGTCATTAATTAACTTTAATCAAACACCATAGCCTTACCTCTGCCTCCAAATGACTTTTCTTCACTTTTAGTCACATGGAATTCTTGGGTGGGGGGTGTCTTGTTTCTGCTCTGAATTTGTCCAATCGTCAATCTTTCATTCTTTTAGCAACGCCTATCTTCCAACAATCCAATCAGTTCCCAAAGAACAAAAACCATACTTTTCTTTTAATAATTTCAGAACAATTTCAAATGGATGATCGAGAAAAAAGGACGATCTTAACTTCTGTATCATAGTGACTAACTGAATGAATCCATGTGTTTGTGATTTTTGAGAGTCTTGTTGTTTCTGATTGGTTTATGTCATGCTGATGTGTTCAGGAGCAACTCCATATCACCGTACACTGTTTGGATCTCAAAGGTGTCCGATACAGATGTTGTGATGGCTCCTCTGGGCTCTGGAGGGGTTGTGACTGTTGACATGGGTGGCTACATTCGATTATGGGAAACTGGCCTGGACCACCTGCAGCGCTCTCTGCTGGAGTGGAGGAATATGATCGGATCGGAGGACGGCAGACCTGTGCAGGTAGGAGCTTTTGATTGAATCTCACAAAGAGCATGTGCAGTCATGTGTCATCCCAGAATCAAAAACAATAGGAGTAAAGTTAATCAAGATGCCATCTTGGATTGTTGTGTTATAAATCTGTCGAAGTGACTTAAGCCCTGCTTGCACTGTTCCAATTCAGCCCAATAGTATGATCCTGCACAACCGGATTAGCTGCACTTTCAGGACTGCATTTATAGGGCCGCATTTTTAGGACCCTAGTTTTTTTTTTTGCGACAGCGCCACCTATTGGATTATGTAGCGGAAACTTCAGTTTCAGGACTGCCTTTCCGGTGCATCAGCAAATCCAAACATATTGGCCGTCACTTCCTATTGGTCAGGTAAAATATACCTCATAGACATTAATACATGATAGTGAGACTCTATGGGCTCTATAATAAGGATCTAGGCACAAAGTCTAAAGTGCATGGCGCAAAAGGATAAAGGGCATGCCTGTATTGCTATTATAGCAAAGATCAGCTAGTGAAGTGCTGTGCAGACAATCCTCACTCCTCTGACCTCTAAATGTGCTCTGATGGCCTTACTCCAGCTGCCTTCTCTTGTCTACATTTCAGCCGAGGCAAGGCACAACTTTAACGAGACTATTATGACAACTGAGATCTTACAGTGTGACATATTTATTCAGTCTGACAAGCTAAAAATCCTTTCAGATTATTGAAAATCACATAGTGTGAACCAGGCTTCAGCCCTTTTGTTTAGGCTCTATAACAAATAATCAACCAGACGCTATATCGAAAGTTGTTTTGTCTGAGAAACCTTTTATAGCCACTTCACTTCAGCCTTTTGTTTTTTGTTTTGTTTCTTATTTTCTTCTTTGCTTTGGGAATGACCAGTGTTGGGGAGTAACTAATTATATGTAAAGGTGTTATGTAATTTAATTACAAAATATATGTAACAGTAATTTGTTACAGTTACTGAGAAAAATGTGTAATTAAATTACACTTACTCATGAAAATGTTTAAGATTATTAATGGGGTTACATCTAAAATGTTCTTTAAAAATCTGGGATATGTTGAAAAATATCAATCTGTTGCTTTGCCTGTTTTTGATATATTGTGCTAAGGCCGTTTTTTTTTTTTTAAACAGTGCTATTCTGATGCTTTTGATTGGTTTTCTAGTTTGAATTTGTGGCCTCTGAAAGCATTACTACAACCAGTGTGAGAGCTGCCACCACGGCAAGTTATAAAATTGCATTTCATCAAATGCGATTTTATCACATTAACAGCCTTAGGCAGTGGTGTTGCTACAAGTAGTGACGCTACTAACTTAACTACTGTACATTTCTCAATAGCGTGGCGGTACCGTCGCTACTTTCTAAAACAAATCACTTTTCAGTAGCTCAGCTGTTTTATTAGTCAATGAGCGCAGAAGCGTCCACGCAAGCTACATTTATCGATCGTGGATCAATAAGTGACGGCACCGACATTCAAGAGCTGTGAGGCCGATGAAAGTAAATCCATATGAAGGCGAGAATGATGATTTCTTGTTCTACCTGTTTTTCGGTGGTCGACAACAAACTTTTTGGTGCGTATTATTGGGATTACGCTAGAGAAATTTTCTTGATAGACAGATGACGAGAGGGAGAGCAGGTCTATATCTACATACTGTATATAGTTTACTGTAGTAAAGGCTAAATACTATGGTATGGTATTACTATTAGTTCATAATAGTTACTGTTACACACCATCTAGGGATGGTGCACAACATGAAAGACAAGACAAAGAAAATGAAATCAAAGATTTGTTGGGGTTTGAATTCAGGAGCAGACAAAGCAAAAATAACAAACATAAATTCTTTATTTTAAATCTCTAACTCACCTAATCAAAAATGAATGAAAAGAAAATACAATTCACTACTCTAACTACTTAACACAAAAACAGAAGTCAAAAGGTTTTACAAAATAAAATGGTGTCAAACACCTTACTATGCCAAAAATATAAACACTATTTACAAAATATTTACTAAACAGGCAACTATATTTAAGGGACAATCCAAAAATCAATGTCAGCAGGCAAAACGGTGTAACAAACCAGTGGAACCAAGTGTAATAAACAAAGCAAACACAAAACAAACAGTACTCACAAATCTCTAGTCACAACTTTAACATTCAAAAACTCTGCACTATACAAGATACAACTATTTCAACAAACACAAAGAAAGTGACCAAAACAAGATCGCCACCAAGGAAGTTGTGTCGTGGTATTTAAAACACTGTAGGCCAATCAGGAACTAGCAATCAGTTGGAAGTGGCCAATCAGATGTGTGGGTAAAGCAGAGAGAGACAGGTGAGATTGTAACAGTTACTAATGATACTACAGTATAGTGTAATTCATTAAGGAAGAGTTGTAAATATATATATACAACATAATGCTCATTCCTAAATATTTCCCTTTACTATAAATTACTATAGTATTTTAAATGTGTAACACCTGGTTTTATTGGATGTTTTTTTTTCTGTTATATACTATAATTTGTTTCTGTTTAATACAGCATATTATTTACAGTAAATAACTGAAATGAACAATTATACATCATATGTTTCATTGACAATTTTAGATGTGATTGACTTGGATTTAAGATGTGATTGACTTGGCTTTTAAGTTGCTTCAGTTTAAAAATGAAAAAAAAAGCTTAGATGTATTTTTTTAATTGCAAATGCTACAAAAAACCCTGCACAACTAACTAAAACTTAGATTTTATATATATATATATTTTTTTTTTTTTATTGCTGTTACAAGGTCTGGTTTTGTGGTAGCTGTGCTTTAAAATTAAATTCATATAATCTTAATTCAGGTGATAAAAGATTTTGAGATTCTAACAGTAAACAGAGCTGCTGTAAGCTCACATCTGCTTGGTATAAATGCTTGAAAATGATTTAGTTGAAAATATCTTAAAAGTAATCAAAAAATAATCAGATGTAATCAGTTACTTTAATAAAGTAATTGAAATTGTACACTACTTATTACATTTCAAAAAGGGTCATTCGTAATCTGTAACCTATTACATTTCCAAAGTAACCTCCCCAACACTGGAAATAACCCACTTGATTTTCTGTTAAATGAGTCATTTATTTCCATCACAAATAATCAACATGACGTTATGTTGAGTTTTTGTTGTTGTTTTGAGAAACCTTGTTCAACCAGATTTTTTTTTTTTTTTGAGAAACCTTTTTGAAGCCACTTAACTTCAACGTTTTGCTTTTATGTTCATTGTGTTAACCCCTTTGTTGTATAAACTACACATTTGAATTTCTGTTAACTAATAAATACTCCTATCATGTTTCTAAAATTGAATAACTCTCTTTCAACTGTTGGTACTAATGACCAAGTGCTTTCACAGTTAAAAAGTTGTAGGTCCGTTTCTTACCACATGATGGCAGACTTATACAAGAATTGATTTAGTATTTTATCTTTTTTAGTTTGGCATGGTTCTGAAACTTTTAGCATTGTGAAATAAACAATGAAGGGGATAATTGCTTTATATGTAGCAAATAGTCCTTATTATGTGACTACATCTCTGTGAATAGATAACTTCTATCAATTCTCTGCCGACAGTGCTTCTATATTGAGTACTGCATGACTACAAGATCAGTTGTCTGCAGTTTTACTGACAATGATCATACACACACACACACACACACACACACACACACACACACACACACACAAAACAGTTGAGATTAAAAGCATGTAAAGTTGAAACAAAGTATTTATTATATTGCAGTCATTAGCTGGCATTAGTTGGTTGTTTTGTTCAGAGGCTTGGAGATAGATGTTACTATTTCTGAGTGTTTTAAGTGGGAGTTTCCTCATGGCATCTCTCCAGTACTACACTGTGTGAAGCACAGAGAATCATCATTGTGGAGTAAATACCAGTCAGAGAACATAATGAGTAATAAAGATAACTGATCTGATGTGTTTCTCTGGGTTGGAATGCAATTTGGATTACATAATTTTATTTGAAAATATAAGCATTTGTAATGATGTATTATTAGTATGTTACTTTTTAAAATGATTACATATTATTCACACAATGGCAGTAAAGTATCAGTAATTCATTGATGTCTATTTTTATTTTTCAAAAAGAACCATCATCATGTAAATTCAGTAACTGGCAATTCTGAAACTTTGTTAATAATATATCAAATGTGAAAGAATTTGGTCAAGTAATATCATTGATGCTATTTAGGGATCTCCAGTAATACCCAAAATAATACCAAATATCAGCAAATCACAAACTGTTAATCTTAAGCATTCACATTTTTGCATTACTGTGATATTGGATAATGGTCATATTGACATACAATTAAACAAAATAACACACACACACACACACATATATACATACGCACACACACATTTTTTTTTTTTTAGCCTTCACGTATTTAAATAATTACACATTTTTTTACATTTAATTAATTAGCCTTTTGTCTGCATACATGCTCACTGCAATTCTTAACCACAGTTTGGCAAAACCCCAAAGTAATGTAATGTTGAATCTATTTTTCAAGTCGAATTAATGAAATATATTTCTTTTATTCTTGCTTTTCAGTATGGTAAATTATTTGGAAAGTATACCAAAAAATGCATTCAAATTTGTCATGAAGTAACAATTTTGTTCACTTTGACTGATTGAATGGAAACGTTTTAAGCATAAATTTAATCCACATATTTGGATGGAAACATAGAACGAGAGGGAGGCTTTCTTTTTTCACACTTAAAATTTCCACACAAAAATCAAGCTACTGTATATGCTTTCAAAGACAGCCAAATAATTTGTCAGTTGGTGCATCTACTCTAAATTCGCATATACTTCCCTACTATAGAATGAGACCAGTAGTATGTCCGAACTCATAGAATTTGAAAAGCAGTGGGCCAGATGTACCCAGATGACCTTTTACTTCTGGCAAGAT
This sequence comes from Danio albolineatus, assembly GCA_903798035.1. NCBI lineage: Eukaryota > Metazoa > Chordata > Actinopteri > Cypriniformes > Danionidae > Danio > Danio albolineatus. Next base: position 3,712,529 of record CAIGQQ010038318.1, read on the forward strand.
TCTGAAAATCTATCCTACGAGGCCATTCGAGAGAATATACAAATGGGAGTGAAGCGACACAACTGATGTGGGTAGGTCATGTGATAATGTTAAATGGCAGATATACAGTACGTCTGAATTCTATTCATACTACTTACATTCACACATACTGTATAAAATGTTCTTTTCTAATGGTCATGAAATCAATTTGGTAATTCAAATGTTGTTCATACTCGAGTAGTATGCTATTTCTGGCACAGCTAGTGCCTTGTTTTTGCAGTTTTTTCTTGTTTTATCACAAACCGTTCACTTATTGGCATTACAGATATAAACCTTGTGGCCTGAATATTGAGCAGTTTTATAGTGTCTGTGCAGTGTGTCTTTCTCATACCCAAACACTTCCTGTTCTTCTATACAGGTACACAAAGAGCCTCTTGACCGTCAGGTCATTCTGCACCTTTCTGGCTCTCTTTGAGCCTCCTTATTTTGGCATCAAATATTTGCCCAAATGGTCAGGTTGTTGACCTTTCAGTGCAGCTTTCTGAATAGCATGTGTGAGTTTGTTCAGTTCAATATCACTCATGTGAGAGTGTTCTGTGGTTGCCTCACTGAAGGAGGGAGAGATACACTTTGCAAACAGAAAAAAACCCTATTTTATTCCTAGCACTGTAAGGTTTATCACGAAGCTCAAGACTGTGTTATCATACTGTTGCTCTGGGTTTTTCCTTAACGACCACAGAACAAAGTCTTGGATCCGCCCTTCACACACAAACAAACATGTTTTCTTCATCATTTCAGTGTGGAAGCAAATATGATACTGGACGTCCGGCACACCCTTCAGTTTTTTTTTTGTTTGTTTTTTTTTTCCTGGTATTGTTTTATAGTGTGTGTGTGTATATATATATATATATATATATATAAAACACTTAACTTTACCTAAAGTTAAGGTTGCTTAAATTTCAAGCATACACAATTTCTTGTATGTTGAATGTTTGCAGCTAATGTCAGAACAGGTAGAGGGAAGCTATTATTTCAACAGGTGATACTTGCTAAAAGGCTTAAGCCTAATTTATACTTCTGCATGGAATGATCAGCGTACCCCATGATGTATCCCCTGCATGTAGCCAATGCCGTTTTCAGCATTTATCCTTCTTCGTTCTGTCTGTATTGTTCTGCAATAATAGTAGTAGGCATTAGGTTGCTATGTTCTACTCTGTTGAGTTCTTTTGTCGTTTTTTTTTCCGGTAATGCAAATTGCTACTGGAAATGCTGAACACCTTTAATCATAAAATAAACACAACAAAGAGCTCTTCTGTGGGACAGAGCTCTTCTGTGGGACTTGAGACACTCAATTCACTGGTCTCGCTCCTTCTTATTTGAAATTCTTATTTGTTTTATTTCGGCTTGAATGAAAGAGTTTTTTTTTTTTTTAAAGACCATTTTAAGGTCAAAATTATTAGCCCCTTTAAGCTATTTGTTTTTCCGATAGGCGACAGAAAAAAAACATTATTATACAATAACTTGCCTAATTACCCTAACCTGCCTAGTTAACCTAATTAACCTAGTTAAGCCATTAAAAGTCATTTTAAGCTGTATAGAAGTGTCTTGAAAAATATCTAGTCAAATATTATTTACTGTCATCATGGAAAATATAAAATAAATCAGTGATTAGAAATGAGCTATTAAAACTATTATGTTTAGAAATGTGTTGAAAAAAATATTCTCTCTGTTAAACAGAAATGGGGGGGGGGGGTGTAATAATTCTGACTTCAACTGTATGTGCATACAGTATGTTATGTGCAAATTATGAGGGAAAAGCTTTATTATGGACGTGAGACCTTTCTGTTATGGATGTGGCAGATGTGAAATTGCCACTTGTGAGACTTTGGGTAATCAAATATAATAGTTTGAAAGCACTGACAGAGACATTGTTGAGTATTGATTATTATTATTATTATTATTATTATTATTATTATTATTATTATTATTATTATTATTATTATTATTATTATTATT
>CAIGQQ010038318.1:3743971-3875813 GCA_903798035.1 Danio albolineatus
TATATATATGGGCAACAAAGGGGCACAGTAGGTAGTGCTGTCGCCTCACAGGAAGAAGGTCACTGGTTCGAGCCTTGGCTGGGTCAGTTGGCATTTCTATGTGGAGTTTATGTTCTCCCGTGTTTGCGTGGGTTTCCTCTGGGTGCTTCGGTTTCCCCCACAAGTCCAAAGACTTGCACTATAGGTGAATTGGGTAAGCTAAAATTGTCTGTAGTGTATGAGTGTGAATGAGAATCTGTGGATGTTTCCCAGTGATGGGTTGCGGCTGTAAGGGCATCCGCTGCATAAAACAAATGCTGGATGAATTGGCGGTTCATTCAGCTGTGGCGACCCCCGATTAATAAAGGGACTAAGCCGACAAGAAAACGAATGAATGAACATATATAGATATTGAATAGAATATATATATATGTATATACAATATATATAATTGAATTGAATGAAGCCTTTATTCGTCACATACATTTTCATGCAGTGAAATAGAACCCCCCCGACCACTGTCACTATTATGTCACTATTATTTGCCGCTTAACAAATTATTTTATAGAACAAAACCACTGTTGTCCAGTAACTTGCCCAATTAACCTAAGTTGCCTTTATAAACCTAATTAAGCCATTAATTTACACTGTAAGCTGAACTAAATATCTTGCAAAATAACAAAAAATGTTATGTACTGTCATCATATTAAATACTAAAAGAAAATAGTTTTTAGAAATTACTTTTTAAAACTATTATGCTTACAAATGTGTTTACAAAATCTTCTCTCTGTTAACAGCACTTGAGAAATATTTTTAGGAGGAAAAAAATCTATACATGGGTTGATATTGACAGGAAAATTCCTTTCTAGTTGGCCAATTATGTAAGATGATCCTAGTCATTTATGCTATGCAGGGTGTAGAGAGTACTAGTGGTTTAGAACAGACCAGAGATACTCATTAAAAGCCTTTTCCAGATCACAGAACAGACACTAGCCGTTTCCAATGGGCCCACCTATCTCAGATATGCACCCCATGAATGAAGCGATTCATTAAGCTCTGTGTGTGCTATGGAGCAAGTGAGTATGTGTCATCATGAAGGAAGCCTCTGTTCAGGAGCCTCTGCACAAAGCAGTTTTTTCTTTTTTAAGTCGACATATCAAAGGTTTTTTTTTTTTTTTTTGTACTCACTATTAAAATGTACTCACTATTTTCTCACCCCCAAGAGGTTCCAAGCCTTTATGAGGTTCTTTCTTCTGTTGAATACAAAGAAGCTATTTTGAACTCTATAACTGGTTGATGTTTGGGTTGCACTGACAGATACATAAACACTCCAAACACTCGCTACCCTTTCATATTCCATAAACACACACACACACACATGAACTAGGGCTGCACAATATATCATTTCAGCATCGATATCGCAACGTAAGCATTCGCAATAGTCACATCTCAGGATTTGCAATGTTGAGTCTGGATTATAGATAATTTTGCAACTGTTTAATGAGGCCTGTGACTGTTTGAGGATTTTTAAAGCATTCAGGCCTAAGAAAGTGTACCGTTTGTAACTTTAATAATGATTAATTTGAGCAAACTGTTTATACATGTAACATTTGATTATTCAATTACCATATACTGTACATGAATATTATTAGGACTTCATTGTAAACAATAAATCACTGTTTGTTTTATTTGTATCTTTTTCTTTATTGAATTTATCTAAAATTGTAGATTGTCGATTAAAATTTTTGCAGATACACACTCTCACAGAATCATACCTATCTAAAATTATCATTTCCAAATAGAGATATTCAAGTCATCTAGTGAAATTCTGTTCATGTTGCAATATACCAGTGAATAAAAAAATATATCGCAATGTTAGATTTTTCTAATATCGTGCAGCCCTAACACCATTTTTTCATATATCATCCCTCACACACAATATGGAATAAAGGCAGACTGGAAAGGTTAATGTTATTTTGGTAAAGTGAATGCTATTGTTTGAACAAACGTTATTTATTAAGGTGCAATTAAGGTGATATGTGTCGCCCCTAAACTTGAATTTGGTGGAGGAGAAAAATCAAAGCCTGACTTTATCTTCAACATCACAGACTGATTCAGAGGAATGCAGCTGTTTGTTGTCTGCTGCAGACTATTTGACGAGAACCCAGATATAGACAAGGAGCTTTTGATGTAGAACCGAATACCATTTCCAGGTCATTCTTCTTAAGGCCTTTTACACTGAACATAAAGAGAATCGCCAGTCAATTGATAATCCCCAGTAATTCAGAGCTGATGGAAACCAACAGTGCGTTTTATGCCAGCACACCAGGTAACATGGCCAATTATTCAGCTGATCATCTTATTGATTTTGACCACTGAGAAGAAGAATTCCTTAAATGTCAGCACCAATGCTGCTATGATATGGCATTAAAACACATACATGCATACATACATGTACATACATACTTGCATAAATGTTGGCACATTGAATCAAATGGCATGCCAACTTAATATACTGTCAATAAAAAAGGTTTCAGTTCAAACTCCGGTGTTCAAACAACCCGCCCCACAACACATAATGTCCATAATGGACCCTTTTCACAAGACAATGACGACACATTTCAATGGTCATCAGTATATCAAACGATCAAAAGTTTAGTTCAAGTTTTTAGTGTATAGTGTTTCTAATGCTGTATGGGCAGTAATTTAACAATTTTCTCTCTTCTGGCTGCCATTATCAGTCTCATATATATGGATTTTTGTTATTGAAATTCATGAAAATACTATCATGGTTTTTTTCTTTTTTCTTTTTTGGAAGCAAACTGGAATGCAAAAACTTTTTTTGGGGTACTCTCCCATTCACTGCCGTCTAAGTTTACCAAACTGTGACCCCTTCTGCTACTGAGAAAGCCAGAAATGTGAAAAGGGTCTATTTGTCCATTTTAGAGTAGTCTATTCTTGGGGATAATTCTTAAACACAAAATGACCAATAAAAAGTGCAGAGAAAGCATATTTCTTTATTCAAAATTTTAAATAAAAATGTTGATGAAAAACAAAGCTCATAACACTATTTATAAACTGCAATAGGCCTAGAATCCTTTCTCTGGATAAACATCACTTGGTGAATATATGAAAGAGAAATAATAATATACAGGAGGGCTAATAATTTTGCCTTAGCTTTGATTAGTCAATAGTTTGGTTCCGCTTTGAATCAAAAACATGCAGTGTGTATTATATATTTGTAAATTAGTACTTTAGTTGTAATCAAGTAAGCAATTTGTAATAAAGTAAGCAATTTGACAACATTTGTAACCAATTTTGGGGCATCAAAACACTTACACATTATTATACCAACAGACAAGCTAATCCTGCTCAAATCAGTGCATAAAATGCCACCAAAATGCAGTATTTAAACCTTATGAACAAAAGAATTGACAGAGGTTGGGAATTGATGGATTGATGGTCAGTGTAGCTTCATGTGGGCATCTGTTGTTTTGATTCAATTCAGGAAGTTTGGCTGAATTGAATTGGTTTTCAGTGTAGCAAGTTTGGTTAGGTTTCTGATTGTTGTTAGTTAAGGATAAAGTACAAATTACACAATATTTTAATATTTATTAGCAATAAAAAGTATTTATTTATTAACACTATTATTAAAATGGTAAACTGACTTTTCTGTCTATTATATTATGGCAAGATCATGAAAGTGTACTGCATAGCAGGATGCTGAATTTGCTGCTCTTGTGAATTCTTTTAGCCTCAGGTGGTGTTTTCCTGTTTGCTTATTGCGTGTTTGCATGCTGTCTGTCACGTTCACGATATTTCAATCTCAGTTGAGATATAGCTTGTGTCAGGGGTTTCTCAGGAAGTGACTTCATGTACTTTATTCTGTGTGTTTGGAGTGAAACAACACTTAAACTACAGCCACATACTATTCTTTGTTAAAAACAGCCAATGCATTTTTTTTTCCAGAAACAAACAAACAACATCTGTGAAACATTACAATATCAGTAAAATTAATTTCAGATTTGTAATTTTCTGAGCAGTTTTCTGAACATTCCTTATCTTGGTCCCAAGACTCATTCATTCATTCATTTGTTCATTTTTTTTCTTAGTCTCTTTATTAATCAGGAGTTTCCTCAGTGGAATAAACTACTAACTTATCCAGCATATGTTTTTATGCAGCAGATGCCCTTCCAGCTGCAATCCAGTACTGGGAAACACCCATACACTCTCACATTCGCACCCACACATACGCTATGGCAAATTTAGCTCATTCAAGTCTCCTATAGCGCATATCTTTGGACTGTGGGGGAAACCAGAGCACCTGGAGGAAACCCACACGGACACTGGGAGAACATGCAAACTCCACACAGAAATGCCAACTGACGCAGTGACCTTCTTGCTGTGAAGCAAAAGCGCTACCCACTGCACTTTTGTGTCGCCGGGTCACAACACTATTGCATTTTTGACTATGTAACACAAAATACTGATTCTTTTCACTTTGCTATGCTTAAATTCATTTAGAAAAACTCATTTAAGTTCTCGGAAAAGAAATGGTTTTATTTTACAGTTTGCTTCCCATTGAACCATGTTTTGAAATTGTATAAACATTTTGTCTTTTTATCTTTTTCTTAAGATAAGTCATTTATTCCACTTGTTATCATAGAAATGTGTTGATCAATAGAAGCAGAGCACTTGACTGGCACTTGACAGAGCACAGTCTCATGCAGTATGCTACATGGCCACGCTGGCCACTTCTCTCTCTCTGTCTGTGGACTGGTTTGGAATTCAGGAGAAAATAGCAGCAGCCTGTCCTCCAATAACACAGAGCAAAGAATGTGAGCCTCAGAGGCCAGACAGGAAACCCACAGCTTGCGTGTGTGTGTGTGAGAGAGAGAAGCGAAGCAGGAAGACGGAGAGCGATAAAACCACCATCAAGAAGAGCTCAGTCCTTACATGTTACATTAGCTTTTGTTGCACAGAAACAATCCTGCAGCACTTTTGTGGCTTTTCCAGACGTTTTTGGTCCAGGTGCTGATGGAGCGGTGACGGATCATTTCTTTTGCAAAGAAGCGCAGTGTGACAGTATTTTGGGATCACAGTCTGGTCTGATTTCATGACTGATAGTGTTGGTTAAAGCGCACCTGAGAGTCACAATGGTCTAGACACACTTCACACTCTATTTCCCCCTTATGACATCAAACCGCTCACACACACACCCACATTAATGAAGAACCTGAGAAGAAGAGTAGGATTAACTATAGAATCAGATTAAGGATTATTGGCTTTACCCCACCTGGGGGAGGACCCAAACTAACCCCTGCTGAGAGCGGTGTATCAGATCATGGTCATGTTTCACCAGTCAAAAAATAATGTGGTGCTGTTTTTTTTTTGTTTGTTTTTTTGTCAATCGCGTTGCAATAGCTAGAACAGAGGTGCCCAAAGCAGGCCCCGTGGGCCAAAGTTGACCCATGGTAACCTTTGGTTTGGCCCGCCATCCCATCTAAAAAGAGAGGGAGAATGATGGGGAATATGTTGGGGCGAATTTAATGTATACCCTTTTGTTTCTTTGTTTAATTGAGGAGCTAAAGCCAGCTAAATCAGACTATGAGTCAGACTTAAAATGTAAATACTGTCACTTGAAAGATAGAATCGGTAGAGCAAGAGAAAGATAGAGCATCGGTCAGCAAATCAAGGCAAAGGCAGGAGCAGCTCAACTAGTATATTGAGTATTGAGCTCCATTGGGTTATAAATGCAATTCTTTATGTTTTTACTATAATTAGTTGATTATAAAATGTAAAAAAAAATACACAGCATTATCCTTTAATATGTTATAAAGCAACATTCTCTAGTTTTTTTTTTTTTTTTTAATGATAAGCAAACAAATGAGCCAATTAAAAAGTAACAGGGTTTGATATGTAACTTCAGCCCACAGTCGAAGACCACATCTTTAGTTAATGTATAGTGTTATGTATAAAACTTTTTTTAAAAGTTTTAGTTTACAGCTATATTTAGCTTGTTTTGGCACAATATTTACATTTTGTGGCAAGGAAATAATTAGTTGTGGCCAGAGAAAAAAAATGGGTAAATCCTAAGTGTTGAGCCCTGAAATGTCCTGTGAAATCCAAGCCAAAACCCATTTGCTCATGCTCATTGAGCAAGGTCATACACAACACACAAATAAAAGTTAAATGAATATAACACAACATTTAAATCAAGTAATTTTAGGATGCCAAAGTCAAGTTTATGCATATAATTTTGTTTCCAACAACTAAAGCGTGGCTAGTGAAAATGGCGAGTGGCTAGTAACGTTGGTAAACTTCTAGCCCGAGTGGCTGGTGATCAAAAAAGTTAATGTCATTCCCTGACAATATATATAATAAGGTCTTACATTGCAAAGTTGCATTCATGATTTATGAGTTTGATAGGTCAATAGCTCGTGGTGTATTCTTCAGGAAACCTATTAAATACAGTTCTAGTGACTTTTCATCCTAAGACAAACTATAATAAAAAATGAATGATTTATGATTGTTGTATTTTAAGATTATATATTAATATACAGTAGAAAGTCAAATGATGTGCCCTCCTTTGAATATTTAATTATTTCTCCAATATTGTGTGGAAAGTGCTGTTTATTTTTAACACAATAGTTTTAATAACTAATTTCTAATAACTATGTTATTTTGTCTTTGCAATGATGACAGTACATGATATTATTTTTACTAGTTATTTTGCAAGATCTAACAATGCAATTCATAGACGAAACTAGGCAATTTAGGTTATTTAGGCAAGTGATTGGACGACAGGTTTTATTAAAAAAATATCTTTCAAAAATATCTTTGGAGGGCTTTAAATATATTACTGAAAAGACTAAGACTTTCTCCAGAAGAAGAAATAGAATAGAAAATACTGTGAAAAAAATACGTTCATTCCTTAAAAAACTGCTGTGTTCAAGGCAGAAATGAAGAGTTTTTCATTCTGTTACACAAAGGTGACTTTATTGTGTTTTATAGAAAAATTCACACCATGAGTCCACATATATGGACATCATTTTTCTCTAAAAGTATATCATATCAAAAGATGATACATAGGTTTATTCTAATTAGGTTCCAAGAAGCCCAAATAGCAAAGAGAGATAAAAAGCATGAAAAAAGTAGCTTGAGTTAAACTTCACTTGTTATTTAATATTTGAGAAATAAATAAAATTTCACTGGAGGGCTAATAAGTTTGTCTCTTAACTCATTGTCTTTAAATTAACAAATGCGGGACATGCTTAATTGCCATTGAAATGTCAGAATGCCAAACATCTTACTGGTCCTCATAATTTAAGACAGAGGTCATGAAGTAGACAGAGACAGGGTCCAGTAAATGACCTCAGCAGAATTCCAATGATCTAAGCGGTTCAATCAACAGTCCTTTGTTAATATTTTAAGATAATCCAACTCAGATATGAAATACGTGAGGGCAATTATGTAATTCATATCATGTAATAAGCAGATTTGTCATAATTACAGCAGATATATGCAGGCAATGCTTAAAATATTAGACAAGCGAGGCATGTTGAGTCCAAAACCCTAATAGAACCCCTAATATAGGCTTTTTTCCCCCTTCATCTTCTTCATGTAATTTGAGCTGGAAATGTTGTCATTGACATTCTGGCTGAGATCACAGTGGGTGACTATTGACCTGGCAGATCTCCATCCTCCATCCCTCCTCCACTCACACTGACTGCGCTTAGAGCACCTGGGTGTTGTGTGTGGGTCTCACTTGTGGAGCTGTAAGGACTTGCCCAAAGAGCAATGTTTATCCTACATCTCCTACTCTCAAGTGTCTACTATTCTTTATCTTGACAGCTGTACTTATTGTGTGACTAAACAGATCAATGTCCTCTAAAAATCCTTCTTCCCTAGAACACTGACTTAAAAGACATTGTTTACAAGTATAGACTTCTCAAGGCAAGAATGTAAATGATGACAGATTTTTGACCTTTTCTGTAGTTTCTGGTCATAGTTCATACCTGTATCACTCAGGAGTTGTTAGTATTTTCCATGTTTGAGTTTACTAGGGTGGTTGACAATTGGTTGCTTTACTAAAGCACATGAACTATTCATGTGTGAAGCTCAATGGTGGAAAGAGTACTTGCCACGAACACAGCAGCACGAATATAGTCGTATAGTCGTCTCCAATTGTCGTACAGCTCTGCCGACAAAAACGCTTGCTGCAAGCCAACAGCTTTGCTGTATCGACCCTGACAGAATTGCGGGGAAAATCATGCAACAAACCCCGTGGATCATGGAAACAAACATACGACCTGTGCTGTGCAGACTCGATCTCACCCAATGACAGCTTGGCAGGCCTGCCTTACCTTCAGAAAGCATGTGGTCTCATAAATAATTTGTTGCTAATTATTTTACTAGTCTGTATTTATATGGCCAATTTATCAAATGTAGCAATTTCACTAAACTACATTTAGTCTGAGTACAAAAAAACAACCTGATATTTTAGAATATTTTTTATGATTACATTTATGATTTACATTTTTGAACGTTTGACTGGCTTAAATTCTGCATATATTATCAGTTGTACACATACTTAAAAACTGTCACTGAGAACCTGAAGAAAATACAAAAAGTGTGTCAAGCATCCACACTCTCCACTAATGTTAAAAATACTGTGTTTTTGTTTTAGGCTGAAGGAAATCGAGATGAGTGAGTATGATGCCTCCACATACGATCGCTTCTCAGGGGCAGTGAGACTTCAAGTCCAGTCGCTACGCATTATTCTGGACAGTCTGCAGGTAAAACCACAAAAAATACAGTATAATACAGTATATAAAAATACAGTATATATATATGTATATATATATATATATACATTTTTAGTGTGTCCCTACGTTCTGATCAACTCTGTTAAATCGGTTATAAAAAGATATAACAATCTAATATATATATATATATATATATATATATACAAAGATATACATATGTTTTTTTGTTTTTTTTATACACGTATGAGGAAAATCTATTAAATCAGAATCATTTGTATGAAATATTAGCATAATTTTCACATTTGTTACACCACCAGCAGAGCATAGCGTGTAAGTCCTGAAGAAGTGTTTTACAGCAAAATACAGGCACGATAAAACCAATAATAATCAAATAATACTTAAATGTTGGAAAATGGCCCTCGGCACAACAGTTTGAGGGTACATAATATGCATGATAAATTATAAATGGATAAATTATATGCATGAAATATACCAGCAATTCTGGAATGAGTCAGATATATATGCAGTATTTCATGTACAGAAAAACATTGTGAATCTATGAAGTGTGCTTCACACAGGTTAGTGGGCTTGATAAAGCACCTGTAGAAACACTCTTTTCTCCCCCGCAAAAAAACTCCCCCTCTTAACCCTAGCACTTATTTCTCTGAGCATAAACAATTAATTTATATAATTAGCATTTGTTGTGTGTGTTGCCTCTTCTTATTGAATCGCTGAATGCCTCCTCAATTACAGGGTGCTTTGGACAATAGCCTCTGCTATATTATTAAATGTAAATGTAATGTAAACCAGTAGCAAGAGCAAGTCAGCATTTACTCTCCCTCAAGCAGTTTCAAACCTATTTCAGTTTCTTTCTTCTATTGAACACAAATGAAAAGTGTTAGAAACCAAACAGTTTACAGTAACCATTGTCTTCCATAGTATTTTTTTTTCGTCCTGCGATGAAAGTCAAAGGGTACTGTCTGCTGTCAGCATACCAACATTTTGTCATAATATCTTCTTTTATGTTGAACAGAAGAAGGAAACTCCTGCCAGTTTGGAATAACTTTACTGGGATTAAAACATAATTTTATGGTGTGTTGTTCCTTGAATAACAGTATTAAACCGGGCATTGCATAAAAGCTGGCCTGCCGACTAGTTTCTTTTATAGATGATGAGCCACTTAGTCTGTGAGATTTTGTGCGCTCATAGACACACGCACAAGCACACTTTCAAGCCAGAGGACCAGAGGTATTGTTATTACTATTAGTGGTCCTGTCCTCTGATTGCTTTGTGGATATGAACGCAGGCGGTCGTCTGTCTGTATGGAAGGATGTCCTGCAGCGCGTCTCATCTGTATGCTTGGGTGTGGATGAACAGAGCGCTGGAACATGGGTGGAGTTTCTTAGAAAACAATGACTAGCTACTTTCCCTGTCTATGTTGAAGAAAAATAACTATGGTAGCATGATCTGATCTGAAATCTGAGTTTGTGGATTTTATTTTCACCTAAAACTGAAAATTAACATTGGTGCTCTTTAGCCAAGGCAAAGCAAGGCAAGTTTATTTATATAGCACATTTTATACACAGTGGCAATTCTAAGTGCTTTACATAAACAAGAATAAAAAAAGACAAGTATAAGAAAAATAATAATAATAAGTTTTTAGTTTTGTTGGGGTTTAGATTGACTCAAAAACTCAACAACATGATTTAGTTTTGTTGGGGTTTAGTTTGACTCAAAAACTCAACAACATGATTTTCATGCTGTACATTACAGTTAAATGCTATTCAAGTTTGTGTATTATTTATTTATTTAGTAGTTTTATTTATTATGATAGAACAGTAAAGAATTTTATATGAACCAATAATAATTCTCAGTCATAAAATAGATATTTTCGCAATATGGTTTGTGAAGCACTGGTGGTTTGAGAGAAAATTGTAGGAATAAACTGCTCAAATGTTAGTAAGTAATTAAAAAAAATTGTGAATAAATAAATACAATATATAAAATATAACATACGATATATACATTTAATAAAAAAATAAATACTTTATTTTTGGTGGTTGTAATAAATGTATGTCTAATATGAGTGTATAGATGTGTAAAAATACATTTAGTGTATAAATAAATAATATACAATAAAATAAACTGAAATATGTATATTTTTATTTTTAACTAATTTTTAAAGGTCCTTTTTTATTCGATGTTTGAGGTAATCTCAAGCAAAACACAATAAGAGGGTGGGACATAGAGTAGCTTCTGCCCTTTTTAAGAAACTGCCAATAGTGTTTTGTTTTATCACAGCTCCCCAGTGAGAGTGCTTGAGCTCAAGTGCATCTAATGAAAAGCTTCTTAAAGGGGGCGGGGCTTGTCAGATACTCGAGAGCATTTGATTGGTTATGATGTGATGAGAAACTGTAATGTAAGATGGCGTGAATAAAACCGTTGATCCATTTGGGCGGAAGTGACGAACTAGAAGCTTTACGTTTACAGTCAGTTCAGTGCTTCCCACATGTTTAAAATATACTTGCAGTGGTAGACGGATTGAAAAAAAACACTGAAGTAAAAAAGAAATACTTGTATGCTATTCAAGAGCCATGTGCACTCACTGACAGGTCAAATCAGCTTCCCTCTCTCTCTTTCAGATTCAAATCAGACTTGAGTGGCAAAGCATTTTAGATATGTATATAAAATAGCCTATGTAATATATTTACATCCTCAAATTAATAAAATAATGAGCAAATGAGAAATAAATGAGAAAAAAAAGTTAATAAAAACAGACTGCAAGATTTTATTTATTTTTTTAAATAGGGCTAATACGTTGATTAACCATTGCTAATAGTGTATGTATATTTTGCAGCCAGTTTAGGTAATTTCGTCCTCTCTAAGTATACAGTAAAGTTTTTTCAGAGTCGTTTAGATTAATGAATCTATTATTCACTTTTTCTCTCGGTTTCGCGGTTGTGCGTGCTGTCAACTGTGAAACCAGGCAGAAAGTATTCTTTAATAAAAGAGTAATGCTTTAACGCAGGGGTGTCCAAACTCGGTCCTGGAGGGCCGGTGTCCTGCATAATTCAGCCGCAACTCCAATCAAACACACCTGAACATGATAATCTGTGTCTTCAAGATCACTACAAATCTATAAGCAGGTATGTTTGATTAGAGTTGGAGCTAAACTGTGCAGAACACCAGCCCTCCAGGATCAAGTTTGAACATAACGCATACAAGCTTTAGAAAGCAAAAGCAAAAGTTGAATTCTGGACATTTTCGGAGATTTAAAAACTGGGGTCCCAGTTTTTAAAGTCCCAAAAATGCTTGTCGCTGTGGGTCTGAAGACCACGTGAAACTGTCTGCATGATTGTTGATAGGTCTTGCGGCCTCAGAACGAAAACGAGAGAAGATTTTCCATTAATCGATTGCGGATGTTTGATTATATTGAGCAGATACAAAAAGTGTAAAAGGATGTCAATATTCAATATTCAATATAAAATCAATATATCAATAACTCAATTTTAACAAAAATGTCAGATAGAACCTTATAATTCTAAGGTGACGAAATGTGAAGATCTGACCTGAGATCTGCGTCTGCTCATGAGCTTTTCTCTGTGTTGTGTGAACGGAGGATCAGCTGCAGCCGCAGGGAGGATCAGGTTCCTCTTTGGCAGCTCTGCTCAAAGACAGATGTGTTTATGTGAAAACATGGTGACAAGGATTATCTCAGTCTGTCTTTCACAGTCCGTTCCTCTAAATCAATGCACTCTCCTTTCACTTGCAATAGCGTTGGCAGATGCAGTAGGCATGTATGTGTGTGTGTGTGGTCCAGATGAGAACTGGCATCGTGCTCTCCTAAGAGGAAGTTCACCTTCACCTCACCCTGAGCCTCTCGGATCATCCTTTGACCACTGCCTATTCATTTGCTCCTGTAAACACATACACTGACAGTCGGACATTTGGGAACATCTACTTTATTATTATTATTTTCTTGGAATGGGAGTACTGTAAAATCTCTAAACGCGTGCAATTTTGGATGCAAGTTATTGCCAGTTTTAAAGTCAAATAAATAAATAAATAAAGCATACTTAGTTCAAACTATTTATAAATATCTAGTCAAAAAATAGTCATATGCATATACAAGTTTTATTAAGTTTTAAAATTTTTATGATTACATTTTTTTAAATGTCCTATTTTTATACTTAGTCATATTAAAATATGAATAAAATCAAACTAAATGAAATAATATAATCAATATGTATAAATACACATTTTAGAAAGCCAAATCAATCGAATATAAATTTTCCTGTGCTTCTAGCTTTAATTGAATAATTAAAAAATATATATATGTACTTGGTCTTATAAACTTATAAATGTTTGTTCACTTATTTATATTTAAACATATATGTGGAGTATTTTCTGTGTGTATTACCATCATAAATGAATATAAATATATCTATTATTATTTTTTATTTACAATTATGGTTCATATATGTGACTGATACATATTGACTGCTTTGTTAGTTGAGCATTTTTCTGTTTCAGATCAGGAGAAATCATATATTCAGTCAAGTTCATCTAAACATTTGAATGGTGTATGATGAACACTCGTCGTCATGTTTCATTATGCTTAATAATGGTACAAAACCCTGAAAAACACAAACAAAAACAGCTCCTCCATCTTCAGAGGAATGTATATGAGGGTTGTAAAAAGAGAGCAAAACAGCACATTTGGAGCCGTGTCTTTACTCTGTAATCAGCGCTCATGATGGCGTATGGTTTTCCACAAACATGTTGAACATGTGTACATTCCCACACCTGTCTGACAGAGAAGTGTTTGTGGTTTATGCACTCATTCATGCTCCAACCACATGCTCAATGAGCCTTAAGGACATTTACCAGCCTAGGCTCACTGGAAATGCGTGTCTCAGCCTGATTTTTTGCACAATGGAAAATACGTTGCTCTGGGTATGGTTTGTTTCACATTTCAGATGACAAAACCATTAGAGGGCGCTGTTTACATTTTTGTGAATCTGAAATACTTGTTTACTTAAAGAGCCCTATTATGCATTAAAAAAGGTCATATTTTGGTTTTGAGAGTCTCCAACAACAGGCTGATATGCATGCAAGGTCAAACAAAACACATTCATTGTTTTATAGTATGCATTTATTTTTACGTAATTATCCCAACAACTCCCTTATAATTCAGCAATTCATTTGTTTCCAAACCCCTCCTTAGCGCAATGCTAATCTGCGCTAACTGGTCTGATGACCAATCTGTTGTGATTGGTCAATTGCGTTGAGCGTGAAAGAGAGAGAAACGCCCACCACGGCTTATCAACAATTTTAAAGTAGTCAGAGTGTAGAGTGTATGTGTGAGCCCAATGCAGGAGTGCATTAAAGCCATGCAGTTTAACACCAGCATATTGTTCTGTTTTCAACCATAAGTAAACACAGTGACACACATTCAGTATTAAAGCACACATTGACAAAATTTGAACTATTTTGAAACTTGACCACCGCACATGTGGAGGAAAAGCTGACAGTGGCCATAGCAACAACAATCGGCAGTGGATCGCAAGCTCACAAATGCATTTAAATCAGTAAACAAACCAGCACGGGTCGTGTTTTCAACATGGTGACGATATGAGAATATAAAGAGTTAACAAGATACAGTTCACGCCGTGTGGAGTGGTTACAAGTAACAAAACACAATTAAATACACATTTTGCATGCTAGAGAAAACATGGAGGCCACCATTTTAATCACACTTACTCACACTTGAGAAATGGCGGAAGAAACTGATCCATGAACTGTACAGTTCCAGTCAAGCTTTGACAAAGTCTCATACATCAATAATCTTTTCTGATCCTTCCTTTAACAAACGGTCGATGAATCCCCCGTTGTAAACCTGTAGATTGCTGAAGCACTCATCAGAAAAGTGACGTGAACACAGCACAAGGCTGGGTCTGTAGTGCTGAGGTAATTTTGCAATACTTTCCCTCACACTTCAGAGCACAGCATCTTCACGACATGATTCAACCGGAATCTGCTAGTGTTGGTTTCAATTTTCCCGGGTCTGCGCGTGCAACAAACGGGCGAGGCTTGAGTTCCATATTGACGTCACACCAACACGGCTAAAGATTTGTTACCGCGGCGATTCATTCAGACCACTATGAGTTCTTCTTTTATGGATGATGAATAGTTTTAAACATGGTGCACTTTTAGATTTAAGTCTTAGATGGATATTTTACTTCACTTAGAGCTGTGTTACACACTGCATAGAAGGTCATTTTCAAAAACCCATAATAGGGGCTCTTTAATGTATATTTTTTCATATGCAGGGCTATAGACAGGGAGTGTGGGGTTTGGGGGGTTTGAAAGACCACTGTCAAAGTCCAGAATTTGGCCCCTATAACAGCTCATTTGTCCCATTTCTGACAGTATGCCTTCATACATTGTGAAAATAACCAATAGAATAAGACAAATCAAATTTTAAATTATTCAAGTGGTAAAATTCTGACTGAGGAAATGAGCTGGCTAGTTTGATATTTACCTGTATTTTACAGTTTTTAATTTACAACTAGTTTGCCAGATTCCCAATGTTTTTGGGATTTTTTAAATCATTTTTTTTAATCATTTGTTCAAAAATTTAAATTTTAAAATTCTTATCTCTTTACATTGTTTATAAAACTGTAATAATGTACAGTTTAAAATGCACATTTGTAAATAAACACTTTGTGGTAAAACAGTATTGTGAAGCACTTGACAAAAACGTGGGAATATTTTTGTTGCATCAAGAAGTGTGGTTATGATCACCATCAGACAAGCTAATCCAGCAAAAAATTTGTTAAAAAAAAAGTGTCACTCAAATGCATTATTTGAACCTCATGAGGTGAATAACTGCAAAAGGGTAAACTTTTTGAGAAAACAAGACCACCCCTATCTGACTATGGGCCTGATATGTTTTAATGTATCTAAACTACTAGTCTTGTACTCATACACAATAAGCTGGGTTTGTTGGTTGGATCCTCTAGACCAGGAGTGCTCAACCCTGTTCCTGGAGAGCCACCCTCATGCAGATTTCAGTTGCAACCCTGATCAAACACACCTGAACCAATTAATTAGGACCTGAACAGCACTTGATAATTACAGGCAGGTGTATTTGATATGGATTGGAACTGAAATCTGCAGGAGGGTGGCTCTCCAGGAACAGGGTTGAGCACCCCTGCTCTAGACCAACAAACCACTGATTTAAACTATTCCCCTTCCCTAAACCCAACCAATAGTGTTTTAAAAAGTAATCTTAACCGAAAAGTGAAAACCACCCCAAAAAAGATGTCCATATGTTGATTGATAGCCGACACAAACCTATTCAGTTACAAATCAGACACCGTTTAGTTGTTTTGGGTACTTCATTGGTGTTGTACAAAAAAATTGTGAAAATGCAGCGCGTATTATTGATGTTTGTGTTGTGTAAAAACTGCAGCGTGTTTCATTAATATGTTCAGTATGTGTTGTGAAGATTTGCAGCAGGTGTGCTGTCAAACGGATGAAGATCTTTTCTTAATATGCTGGTGTTGTTTATAATTGCACGTGTTTTTCTAAATTGCAGCATGTTGAGCTCTCTCTGCCATCGTATTAAATAAAATTATAAATATTTTATGCATATAGGTTTTTTTTTCTCATATTCCTAAAAATCATAAAAATCAAAAAGGAAAATTAGAAGAAATTATGTTTTATGAGAATCCAATGACAAATTATATTTCATTGTTTTATAGCATATGGCACTAAAAGAAACAGCGATATCCAAGAAAGATTCTTGGTTTACAGATTTGCAATATGACATGACAGATTTAGAATGGAGCCAAATATGTGTTAAAGCCCAGAACTTGTCAATTAATACTAGATTTAAAATGATCTAATATAACTGGCCAATGCGTACTTATGTCATACCTGAAAAACTAAAAAAAAGTTTATCCCAGACATACCAGATATGTTTCGAGTGCCAAAAACATTAAGGAACATTCTTTCATTGTACACTGCAAATTTTAGATATTAGATTTAACTACTTTACAGTTAAAATAAACACTCCCTCAGAGTTTATATGGGAACCACTATAAAAGTGTTAAAATAACACTTTTGAAAGAGTTTACGTTATCAATACTCAGATAGTGTTAATTAGCAAACTTACAGTGTACAATATTAACACCACAAAGGATCATATGAACACCACTCAGTGTTATGTGTTCATTTTTGTTTTTTTTTTAGATTAGATTCAACTTTATTGTCATTACACATGTACAAGTACAGAGCAACAAAATGCAGTAACACTTTTAGGTCAAATTTTCAACACAGCACGGAAATAAAAATAGATCTTGTTTAATATCGGCAACACTTTATTAACTATTCTGTTAATGTTTAAGGAAAACAATTCAAAACAGTCACAAACCATATTCTCATATTTTAACCAAAAGGAGCTGTCTTAAGACAGCTTTATTTTCTTTAGTTTTAATGTAACATAGTTAGCACAGAACAAAATAAAGATGAAAAATGATTTTGTGAGTTATTTAAAACTAATGTATATATAACGATTTGGATATCAAATGTCTATATTCAAACATTTTTAAGTACTTTTACTCACCAGTTGCTTCTTCTCATTGCTCCTCGAGGCAGAAGAAAATGGCGTCTGGAAAAATCCTAAAGGGATATTGCTGCATAAATTCCTAAATGTAGTCGTCAACTCTGTATTAGCATTAGATATATGTAACTTTATATGACAAGGAGGCAAATCCGCTGAGATGGTTATTTTATCTTTATCTAATTCTAGAACTTCAAGACTTTACTCTGAATTGCCGCAACACTCGAAATTTAACACTAATGGTTTTGCTGTGTGTCTGGGAATGTGAGGTGGTTAAGATTTTCTGGCAAAACGTAATCGCAATAATCTCCTCAATTATTCTAAAACCCGTTCCAGTTACACCTGAAATATGTGCTTTGGGTTTATTTCCTGTAAGTTTGTCATTACCAGGTTATCAAACTAAAATGATTGACATGTGTCTTGTTATTGCAAGGCGTTTGATAGCACTCTATTGGAAGTACATAGAAAGTCCATCCATTGACCACTGGCTGAAAGATTTGACACATTACATTGCACTGGAAAGAATCGCCTACAGTCTAAAGGGCAAATTAAAGGAGTACCATAAAAATTTGGGATCTGTTTACACAATTTTTGGAACAAAACCACACAATGACACAAGCAAATACCTCTCGTGCTACTGGTTAATTGATTGTTATGTGTGTATGTGTATGTTTGCATGTGGTTTTTCTTTGCCTTAGCCGATGTATACATACGTTTATCTGTTCAACTGCATTTGGATGCTTAGGGGGAGGGAGGGGGAGAGAGTTAAAATGTAAAAAAAAGTGTAATGTCGTGTTAAATTTCAAGTGTTTTTTCTATAATAAAAAATCTAAAAGGATTAATATATAAAAACATATTAATTTATTAGGCATTTATTTACCTGTTGCTGGATGTTGTTTCATTTTTAAACCAGTAGCTAACATCTACTTCAAGTACAGTAAATACTGTATGTTAGGTTAAAAAGGTTAAGCTGACAAAACGGTTTAAGGAGAAGTACCGTCAGCACAGTGTTTGTAAGTGGAGCATTAAAGCTCTTTTTCACACAGACTTGAGAGATTTAACAGAGTGTTGGTTCATTGGTTTCATGCACGCTCATGTAATCAGAGCCACACGTGGAAGTGCTTCTATGGGTGTTTGTTAATATTTGGATCAATGTTTGAAGCGAAGGATGTCAAGGCACCGCCGGGGGTCAGGTTTGCCACTGAGATATGCATAATAGCACACGTTTGAGTATCAACATTTCCATTGATTCCTTTTAAAGTCACAATTACGGTTAAACCTTACCATTTTTATTGTATTTATATATTGGGTATATATCACTCCAAAATTACAGGTACATTTCAAACATTTTCCATTTATTTTACTTAAACTGGAATGATCTAACAAATGTGTAATGTCCAGTAAACTGAAATCATTACTAATATAAAATAATAATGTAAAATAACTGTTACTCAGTTGACAGTAACGCAGTTGACATTTTCCACCAATTGTATGCATTTTCATCATTTTATTGTTTAAAATATCACAATAAAGGTGGCGCAGTGGGTAGCACTGTTGCCCCACAGCAAGAAGGTCGCTGGTTGGAGCCTCTGCTGGGTCAGTTGGCATATCTGTGTGGAGTTTGCATGTTCTCCCTGTGTTCATGGAGGTTTTCTCCGGGTGCTTCGGTTTCCCCCATGGTATTGGTGAATTAGGTAGGCTGTATTGTCCGTAGTATATTTGTTTGAATGAGTGTGTATGGATATTTTCAAGTACTGGGTTGCAGATGGAAGGGTATCTGCTGTGTAAAACATGCTGGGTTCATTCCGTTGTGGCGACCCCTGATTAATAAAGGAACTTAGCCGAAAATAAAATGAATGAATAAATATCACAATAACAGACATGACAGATAATTGGTCTACTAATAGTGTATCCTTAACATTTTTTACAATGAGAAAAGAATAAATGACATGCCTCAATGTCTTTCAGAGATTCCCACCAGTGGAAGTGATATCACTTTATAACTTAATTACATATACAAACATTATTTATTAGAGGTAATTTGACAGAATTTGTGTTATTGATTAAAACGGTTTCTTTAAAGTTTTTTTGGTTATTTATTCATGTTTATATCATTTATTCAAACACAATTGCAGTTATAAATATGTCAATGGTGTTTGTGTTTCAGGCTAAAGGGAAGGAGCGTCAGTGGCTGAGGAATCAGGCTCTGGGTGAGCTGGATGATGCTAAGATCATTGATGGTTTGACAGGAGAGAAATCCATTTATAAACGCAGAGGAGAGCTGGAGCCTGAGGTGAGAACTCATTACTGAACCCACTCATTACCATAGATGAACAAAAGATACAGAGCCCATGGGGATTTAACTGCTCAAACAAACATATTTAAAAATAAAAATTATCCAGTAAAAAAAAGTTGTTATATATGTGCTACTTGCTTTCCTATCAATAACAAAATAATAAATCATTTTTAAAGGACAGCAGTTTAGACAGCATCTGATCGTAGTAATGCTTTGAAGTAAGCAGTTTAGTTGTAGACAGTGTCAGATGCTGTTTATTAACATGCATTCAAATGTATTTCTTTAGAGCAGGGGCCGATTTAACTAATAAGCGAGGTAAGCCACTGCTTAGGGCTCCAGGATATTTGGTAGCCCCCAATGAATACCTAGAAGGGTGAATTAAACCTATAAATTAAATATAACATTGTTATCCATCATGTTTTATATAGTGAGTGTCTAACAAATAAAATGGTTCTGTAATTATTACATCTGCACAAATTTGTCTCCCACCCCCAATCATTCCAAAGAATAGTTTATTTATTATTAAAACGCAATAGTTTATTTATTATTTTATAATGTGAATTCATTTTAATAAAGCAAATAATTTAAAATGTAGAGATTACATTACGATAAAATATAGAAATGAAGATAAGAAAAAGGCAGCAAAATAAGTTGGAAAATATATAAAAATACAAAGGGTGCATTATAGGACTGTTGGCCCCCATGCCTGGAATTGCTTAGAGCTCCTGCTTTAGAGCAGTACTGCTGATGACTGAACTTATGTTAGACAAGCAAGGAGGACAGCAGGGATGTGGAAGCCAACTGCGATTTTGATCCGAATCTGTGTGTTCATTGTAGTAATGTATGAATATCTTCTTTTGGTGGTTTTTTTTCTTTTGTTTGTTTTGTTTTCAAAATGATTTTTGTTTTAATTTATTTTATTTTATTTAAATTTTTATTTATTTATTTTGTCTAAAGTAATTTAATGCAAATGTGTTTTCCACTACATTCCTCTGGAAAGGGTTATGACTGGACAAACTGGACAAACTGTTTAAATCTATATATAGTATTTAGTTAACCAATAATAACCCATAACTCTCTATATTCGGAAACCAGTAACCAATATACATATACAGTAGGAAGTTAAAGAGATAGTTTTCAATCAAAGTTGTTATTGTTTTTAAAAATTGGAAAGGTATTTCTCTGAGATAGATTTGACAGATAATTATTCTTATATTGGTGTATACTAAAAAAGTTGTACAAATTAATGTGGGAAGAATAAATAAGGTGCCGCAATATGCGTTTCACAGTCTCCCGACAGAGGAAGTGACGTTAATGGGAGCCTATTTGTTTGGTTATAAAAGAGATAAATAATGTAACAGAGTTGACCGGAACGTTTGGATGTAATTGTGTCTATGTTTTTATTTTTTAGCCAAAGTATGGATGTGGTAATGTAGGATTCTTCTTAGATTTTTTGTTGTTTCCGTTGTGTGAACTAAATTCTTCCTCCAGTTGTTTTACTTTAATTTTATATCCACTGAATCTCAGCCATATGAAGATCATCGCATATTCACCATTTCCCTTAATCCCATATTTACCATCATATTAAATTGATTATAATAACTGCTGAGTTCTAACTGTGGTCCCCTGAATATATTTAGTGGCTCCTGTATTATCCATTAAAACCTCATTGACCATAAAGCATCTCAGAAGACGTTTCTGGCCAAACTGAACGCTGCAATTAAAGGAACCGCACAGTAACTGAATGATTTTCTTCATTAAATATCAGTCTGGTGTTTTTTCTTCTGGTCTGGCTGCAGTTGGGGTCCCCTCAGCAGAAGCCCAAGCGTTTGCGTGTGCTAGCGGATGTCTCTGGCAGCATGTATCGCTTTAATGGAGTGGACGGCCGTCTGGAACGCTCCATGGAAGCCGTGAGTATGGTTATGGAGGCGCTCGAGAGCTACGAGCACAAGTTTAAGGTGAGATTCAGTCATCAGCTGTTGCTCCAAAATCTACTCTACTCTCTGTGCAGACAGGATTTTAGGACTTTTCCAAATTTGGAAAAATGTTTTGAACAAAATCTAGTGTAATCACATTTATCCTTTATGGAGAAGAGAATATCATACATTAAGTCAGTGGTGTTCAACTGTTTTCCTTGGGGGCCCCCTCATGTACGTACGTGTGTGTGTGTGTGTGTGTGTGTGTGTGTGTGTGTGTGTGTGTGTGTATTATTAATATATAATATGTATAGAAAATATAAATTAAGCTCAGGGCTCACTCTCGGGACAGCATGTAAACCTGTGATTAATATCGAGCAATAGGTGTGAAAATCTTAAAAAAACAGCAATCTAAATTTAGGCTTGGGTAAAATGTTTTTAATAGAAATCTTGGAATTTTTTTGTTTAATTAGAAATACATTATTGACAACATATTTTTGTGGAAAATATATTTATTTTATTTTTTTTTTCCTGAAAGAACAACATCTATTTGAAAATACTAAGTATTTTAGTTGATAAATATTATTAGAAATTTAAATAACAGTTGTCTGTTGTAATATATTTGAAAATATTATTTATTATTGCAATGCAAACAGGAATTTTTCTAATAATAAGTTAATTATGTTATTCATTATTATTCTTATTTATTAACAATATTGACAACAACTGTTTGATTTTTATTTTTCTCAAAAGACCAGCATCTATTTGGAAAAAAATATTCAGTATTCTCTTTTTTTTTCATCACTTTAGATCAATTTTACTGTACGTTCACACCAAAGGCGGCGAGAGCGTCAAAGTAGCCGGAAGTCATTCATTTTCAATGGGAGCCGGTGGCGATAAGCGAGGAGAGTTGAAATTAAGTCAACTTCATGGTAATGAGCTATGACACGGTTCGGCGGCAAGCAATCAGATAGTACAAGTCGAGAAGAGTCCAGAGAACACTGTGAACTTTTGTGAACATTTTTCCCTAAGGGTTTTAATATTGCGGTTACCAGATTTCCAATTATTCACAATATTTTCTTACCGGGATATACATTAAAGAAGTTATTGGTAGTTTACTGATGTGCATTAATGTTTCAAACATATGGACACATATCGGATAGGTGGAGCAACACACAACAATTTGATCTTTCTTTGTTAAATGAATCTGATAAAAAGTGTGCAACATTTTCAGGCTAGTAAGCATGTTTAATGCGTTAATGTAAGTGATTTGCTGATATGCTGCAACAGCTCCTTAAAATACGAGATCTGTAGCGAATTTTGACGCTCTCGCTGCCAGAGCTCTGAAGGCAGACATCGTTGTCGCCAGGGTGGCCAGAGCAAACTCTGATGCTCTCACTGCCTTAGGTTTGAATGTACAGTAATGCTTTCTTGTTGAATAAAAATACAAAATCATTGCTAATAGTTTCAGTTGGAATAAAAGAGCTTATTAGATTTGCAACATCACAAAAAAAAAAGATTAAAACAGTTTAAATTATTTAACACCAGCTTAGTCAACCAGCCAGCTGACCGGATTTCATGACAAAGCCTGAATTCATGCCTCTGCTTTGTGAATCTCTATGGTCTCATCTTGACCACAGGCTTCAAATATAGTCACTACATGTCGATCTGTCACCACAAACACTTCCGTAACGCAATAAAAAAGTGAAATCTGTTTACAGTAAGCCATCTCCAGGCAACACAGCACAGAAACAGTGAGTGTGGATCTGATGAGTAACAGGGATCTCCCCGTGTACTCACACACTGTTATGAAGGTTACCATGGCTAAAAGGATGATGTGAAGTATCCCTAGATGCCCTTGAGACAGCTGTGCTGTTTTAGGTTGATTAGTGGTTAGCAGCTCTCTCTCTAAGTCTCTTCTATTTCAGTCAGTGTTCCCCTTTTTCCTCCGTCCATCTCTCTGTGTCTCTGTCCATTTAAGCTGCTGGCAGATGTTTTGGAGGCAGTGAATCACGGCCCTTGTTGGAAGCTGCTCTCAGATTTGTAGCAACTACACAAAAGACGATCTGTTAACTCCATCCTGGGGAATATCTGGGGGAGGAAAACAGCGGAAGACATGCAGCTGCGGGTGTCAATGCCTCACATCATCCCATCTGCTCTATTGCACGTCAGTGCTTTCAATGTGTGGGGTCAGAGCTGAGGATGGGACATGTAAATAGAGGGGATATTTATGAAACATTTAGACCCAATACAGTGTTACATGAGTCCTTATGTTTCTTTTTATAGCAGAGA
Organism: Danio albolineatus; assembly: GCA_903798035.1. Classification (NCBI taxonomy): domain Eukaryota; kingdom Metazoa; phylum Chordata; class Actinopteri; order Cypriniformes; family Danionidae; genus Danio; species Danio albolineatus. The sequence continues at coordinate 3,767,852 of CAIGQQ010038318.1, forward strand.
AATATTTGACTATCATTTACCACAGTGCATTTTCACATGTTGATATTGCAAAATATGTAAGATTTTTTAAATGTATAAAAAAAAATTATGTTGTCCCAAATACTTTGAAGAATCCTGAGAAATAAGTGAAATCTAAATTGTGACACGTTTCAGAAACTGATTTTTTTAAAGTCACCCCATGAGTTTCCACTTGGGTTGAGGTCAAGGGATTGAACAGGCCACTCCATTACCTAAATCTTTTTTTTTTTTTTTTTTTTACCTGAAACCAAGATGTTGCTCACTTATGTTTTTGGGGTCTGTTCTTGTAGTAACACTCAAGGGCATTTCCTCTTCTGCATTGGGAAACTGATCCAATCATACCTGGAAACACCACAGTATGATAACATCCTTTTTTTATTTTTGTGCCACTAAGTTTCACAGTCTTTACAGTTAACTGTGGCTTGAGTTACTGAGGTGCCGACTCTGTCGATGAACGCTAGATCAAAAAATAACAACTATACTTCATCAGTCCACATTTTTCTTTGAGTTAGTCAATGTCTGTCTTTTAACAGATTCTACAAGTGCTGTTTTTTCAGCAGTCATGCGTTAGGGGCCGATCACACCGAACACGCTTTTCTGTTTTGAGAACACGAGGTGCACCGTACTGCCTTTTTTTTTTTTTTTGACAAGAAAAAAAAGAAGTGTGGTGTGCTTTTCTTGTCACTGTGCAATGACTGAATCAGTTGCGTATTGTGCGCCAGCATTGCTGTTGATATTGTTATAATTGTAATAATATTGTGATAGCCAAGATTTGTGAAGTCATACAACTCCAGATAACTCGGATAAGTCTCTCCTCTATCTTTAAAAGTCACCATAGTCATCTTGACAACACGAACACTGCTGTCACTTTAATGGAAACCCCATCTCTGCTTTCATTTGATTGGACAATAAAGAAGATGCAACTGACGTAGTGCACTTTTTCCGCTTGACAGAGTTAAAACGCGAGCCGTGCAAGGCACATAAAATGATTGTGGCCATTAGTAAACCAGTTTTAAAAAGGCACCTCTCAATGCAAAAAGCACGTTCAGCATGGCCAAGGCCTTATGGGGGCTTATTGCTGACAACTGAGCTTCCATCAAACCTTTTGATTGTCACTGTACTAACTGCTCATTTTAGATCATCTTTCATCAGTCTGGAGGTGCTGAATCTTTGCCATTCTGACTATTCTTTCATTCATTTTAACTGTGGTTGCTCATTTTCTTCTGCGTGTTTCGCGTTTTAGATTCAAGACATTCTAGAATTTGCTCCACTTCTTTTGTTTTCCCTTCTTAAATCAATTTTTTACTTAAATTACATTGTTGTACTTGATGTTGATCCATTTCTATGTCATAATACAGAAAAAAAACACTTTATAACAATGTTTGACAAATTGCTGACCATTGTTTTGGATCGTTGTCTTGCTGAAATGTCCACTCTGGTTGCATCTTCATCATCCTGGTAATCTAAGGCTTTCCCTGCCTTTCTACACCTCCTTTTCTTCATGTGTTCAATACTTTTTCCTGTGACATTTCATTTTATTACACATAACTTAGTTTGCAAACTAATTAGATTTGTTTTCTTTTCATATATATATTTCTTTGGTTGTTATCAACATCTGGTGAAAATTTCAAGTCAACAGCACCTTTAGAAATATGTTTTCTGAGAAAAATGGTGACATAGAATACTTATTTTCCCCACTGTATATTATATTATATTATATTGTATTATATTATAAATTTAATAATTTAATACAAGGGACAATAGTGCTAATAATTATATTTTGAAGAGTAATATAACTATACTGGCCAGTCCTAAGCAAATCTCAGTTAGACTGCAGGGCCTGTTATAGATGGTGACAAAGATGAATGAAGTGACAGTGATATGTGAGATGGTAAGTATGTTAATGTGTTTGTGCGTGTGTGTGGTTGTGCGTGTATGAGGGGCGCCAGACTTTATGGCCCCATCTTACTTGTCAGATGAGCTGTTTGCTGGTCAACCAGCTGGTCATCATATTTCTGTTTCTCTCTGACACTCATATAATCTGCATTTAATAAGTGCATCTGATCATACAGTCATCCAGCTGTGATCACACACAGTGTCATGCACATTGTCCTTTCACCCACACAGCAGGTTATACATTAGTCTCTCATTAGGTCTACTAGTATGCTTAGCTAACATGCACACAGCCGTCAAAAATACAGCCATTCAAAGTATGTAACATTCTGTAGCCTGCACACACACTGTCCGTAGGGAAGTTTATTGGTGTCACTCACTGCATTCTTTCTTACACTAAGAATCATCTCCCTATTCTTCTCAGTTCAATTAATCTTTATTTCTAGTGCACTTTTACAATGTAGATTGTGTCCAAGCAGATTAACATAGAAGTTCTAGTAAATTAAAATTGTGTCAGTCCAGTTTTCCATCGATGCACAGCTTCACAAGTCCTAAAACCAAGCAAACCATTGGCGAGGAACAAAACTTCACCAATTGACACAAAACCTTGAGAGAAACCAGGCTCAATTGGGCTCGACCACTTTTCCTCTAGCCAAACTTCCTGCAGTCTAGGTGCCAAAAGCTTGAGAAACCAGAACGTCCATTGTGGAGAAGCTGCAGGTGTGAGTAGGTCACTGGTGGGTCTTCAGGCTGACCCATGGGATCAATACTCATGCTGCCCACTCCTCCATGACTACCACAGCATCTGCTCAGGATACGGCCTGGTCTAGAATTATGGAGACCTTGGGATAATGAAAACATACGTGTAGATGTCGTTCAAATTATAATGTCTTTTAGGAAGTGTTTCCGGCTCCGGCTGCCCAAATTAATGCAGCCTAACAATCCTTTAGCGGATTTAGATTTCGAAAGCATTTGTGTTTTATGTGTATGCTAATGCAAAGAGATGTGTCTTTAATTTAGTTTTAAACTAGTGTGTCTGCTTCCCGAACTGTGCTAGGTAGGCTGTTCCAGAGTTTAGGTGCCAGATATGAGAAAGATCAACTGCCTAGAGTTGATTTTGATATTCTGGGAATGATCAATTGTCCAGAATCAACTGAGCGTATTAGATGTTCAGGGCTTTGTAGGTAGTCAATAAAATTTATATGATATTTAATAGGGAGCCAATGCAATGACGAGAGAACTGGAGTAATATGATCATATTTCTTTGTTCTAGAAAGCACTCTAGCAGCTGCATTTTGAACTAGCTGAAATTTGTTAATTAGGCCAACAGGGAAACCACTCAGTAACGCATTACAATAATCTAACCAAGAGGTCATGATAGCGTGAATAAGCTTTCCGCATCAGACATTGATAGCATATGTTGAAGTTTGGCAACATTTTTAGGATGAAAAAAAATGCTTGAATTCTTGAAATCTGGCCTTCAAATGACAGGTTGCTATCAATAAACACCTACAAATTTTTGACTAAAGATGAGGACTGAACTAAGAATCCATCAAGGTTTAGATCCCTTCTAAGCTGTCACTTGGTATAGGGATGTGCCCTTCTGAAAGGAACGCAGATAGCAACACCAATCAACCTCCCTATGCAAAAAAGGATCACTGGGACCAATTTTGAGCACTTAGAAACAACATTTCACCATGATCGATTTATCTCCAAAGTGCTCTTCGGAGGGCACTATATCTCATTTGAAAAGCTCTGACAAACTTGACATGCATTTTGAACATTGTCCAGTATCTGTACTCTTAAACAGCTACAGTATGATTGATAAGAATGCCTTTTAAAATCCTCTCACACATGCACTTCTGAGCAAAGACTTCTATTATTTTCTGCTATAGCTATATCTCCAGTTTATCCAGCAGTGAAACAACAGCATAATTCAGTGTTTACACCTAATGGACAGACTAAGCAGGGCAACGATGCGCATATGCAAGCTGCACATAAACCTTGACCAGATATACGCATCATATCATGGTCACAAACTTTGTATGATACTCACTGTATGTACGTAGACTCTCTCAAATGCATAAAAAGTGAAGTATACATTGGGTTTACTATGGTTTAATTTAGCCAAACCTTTGACTTTTAACACAAAATCTGATGCTTCATCTAGCTTGCAGATATTATAGACAGATGAGAACCAGTGCACCCTGAAATCAGATATCATGCTAGTTTTTCAGTTCAGTGTGGGTTGTTTGATGCTGAGCCCATTGTCCACTTAATTGAATCAGCCAAAATGATCCTGAAGATGTATTGATGCAGTGGAATATAATGCGTTTCTGAATGTCTGTGCCATCAACTGCTGTATTGTTGGTGAATACACTCACTCACTGTTGAGCTGGACAACATTTCGTGATGAATATTCCTTTGATCGACTATTAATGTCGGAATAACATCCAGCTTGCGTAACCATCTTGATAGTCTTGCACATTGAGGAACACTATTAATAATCTTTTATTAAAGACTGTTTATTATTCCAGCAGAGGGCATGCCATTGTTTGTCTTATATTCCTGGCAGCATGGACTAACCCTTCACCTTCTTCCTGTTATTTCCTCTGCAGTACGATATTACGGGGCACTCTGGAGACGGTTTCGACATAGAACTAGTCAGATGCGACAAAGTGCCCAAGAACAACAAGGAGAGGCTGAAGGTTTTGAAGGTACAGTAATGCCTCTGTAATGCAGGAGTGACCTCATTTCCCTTTTTTGTTTTGAAATCTAGGCTCTTATGAATACTCTTGTGCTGACATAGTAGCCAGCGTTTCTCCTAGAATTCCTCCCATTGTCTTATATGACCACATCAGGAAGAATGTCAAGCATAAATTCTCAGGGATAAGACTGCAGGGATGGGTCTCTGGGATTCACTGACGCACAACTGCAGCCAGATTGGGGCCTGCAAAACTGAAACAATCTCCTTATTTCCTCACTCAAGTGCAAATATTTCAGCACCAGACGTTGAAACAATTGCGTGATTTATTGCAAACATCACTCCAGAGATATTTCAAACAACTGGTCAATTTGAACATAAAAACGTGTTTACAGTTTTACTGTAGGAAAAGCTGAAAACAGTTTGAACTATTATCTTTCACATGTTAGGGTATTTCAAGGTAACACTGATCTGCTTTTGAAGGAATATCACAGTGTTGTCTTCAATATAGCTATTGTAAATTCACATCAAAAATTAGCTCAGTGGTAGAGTTACACTCACAGCACTTGTTCATATTGACAAAAGGACAATAGTTTCATTTGTATTTAAAGCCTTGCCGGTTAAGCATTAACATCAAATATGGCTATTTCTTTTCTTTCGATCACATACACCCGAGAAGAGCATAACGCTTGCGCCACTACAAAGCCTGTTGAACAGCACCTAATTAAAGGACTGGGTTATCTTTAAAGTGTGATCATGTCAAAACCACACAAGATTTACATACTGTATAAACACAGTTGGTTATTGGGTCTAAAGTGAAAGTGAAAGGAAATGTCATATGCAGGTTTTAAAGTGCACCTTTGATGAAAAATTGGTAAGCTCCGGTGTCCTGCAGGGTTTAGCTCCAACTTGTCTCAAAACACTTGCCTGGATGTTTCAAGTATACCTAGTGAGAGCTTGATTAGCTTGTTCAGGTGTGTTTAATTAGGGTTGGAGCTAAAATCTGCAGGACACCGGACCTCCAGGAACAAGTTTGGTGATCCCTGGTATAGTGTGTCCACAGTCATACTGGAGTGATAGAAACCCAATAAGTCTCCTGATGTTAAAATAGGATCCAAATCCCTCCCATTTTGAGGGCCACTGCAACGTGATGTAGCAGTGCGGTTTCCCCGCCCACCTAATTGATTGACAGAAGCGTATTAACATGTCTCTATAGTAACACATAATCTTATCAACAAGATAAAACATGTACAAAGCAACTGGGATTAAATATCTGGTTGAGCTTGCTGTGATCATCAATCATCATCAAATGTGATCAAGAATGAGTTTTACAAGTTTAAAACTTTTTTAAAACTTTTGTAATAAATACAGTAAAATCACTTCATAATTCATCACCACAGCCATATAGTGTCAGTACAATTATAAAAGAAGACACTTCAATACCTGTTTGTGGACATTAAATCTGGTTAATAAAACAGATGTCATTCAGCAGTGGATTTTAATGTGTATCCTGTCACATTTGTCATGCAAAAACTGTGTAAAGCTAAATGTATGTAAGCGAATTTATAACGACATTTTGTGACTCATCGTTACAGAAAGGCTTGAAGTAACTCCACAACAGTTATATCAAATAACAGTTGGGAAAGTTCTTACTGTATTAAGGGAGATCTGCTTCATTCTTGTCTGTCACTGTGCTGTTTATCTACGTGAGACTCAGCAGGTGAAGGCTTAACCCATCAGATCAATATCTATGGCTCTGACATGCACGTGCATCCTGCCTTTCAGTCAAGTGCACTAAATTATAGTTTTTAAAATGCAACTATTGCTTCTGAAAAAAGTCATGATCAGTTTGAACAATGTGTGTCCTAGTGTGAGATCCAACAAGTTTTAGGTTTTAAATGTGACCAGGCTTGACAATCAAGAGAACGGCGTCAGTAAATCAGTCAAATTATGTAAGGAAAAAAAAGAAAAAAGCCTCCCTATAGCCAAGTGCATAGTCTGATAAAACATGTTTTGGTCACTCTTTACAATTAGGTTGTATTAGTTAATGCATTTACTAACATGAAAAAACAATAAACAATACATTTATTACAGTATTTCATCATGTTAGTTAACGTTAGTTTATGAAAATACAGTTGTTAGTTTGTTAACTCACGGTGCATTAACTAATATTAACAAGCATGGACGTGGATGTTAATATTGCATTAGTAAATGTAGACCTAAAAAAAGGACGTACAAGCATTGTTCAAAATTAGTTTGTTAATAAATACATTAACTAAACAAATAAACCTTACTTAGAATAAACCTTACCTTACAATTTCCCACATGTCAGTGTTTATGAATAGATTACACCAAAAAGAACATGAGTAATCTTGTCAAACTATACAACAGTCTAAAGCTACAACCCTCAAGCAACCATTGCAGCGTGATGTTTTTCAATGGGCAGCTTATAAAGAATGTGTTTGCTAAATTTGTGTAAGTTGTTCACAAAACTCTTAGTAAATATGGAATACATATCATCGTAATAAAAAGACACAAATGCATTCATTGCTGTACCTCACGGTTAATTTTGAAAGGAAAGTCTCCACAGAAAATCATCCCATCGAACACATTTAGTCCAATAACACGAGTGTTGAATTATGGATGATTATGTGTTTATGTCTCCATTTCTGCCAGAAACAAAGTTTACTTTGCTTTACAATATTACTCATAGGTATATCACACCAGTATGTTCTTGAAGTATTATAACAGAACCTTATGAGAAACCATACATTGCTAATTATTATGTTTGTTTACTAGTTTATGTTCGACTACTCTCTCTATTTTTTTCTTTGTAGCTGTAGCTAAATTTTTGGTCTCGATTTCACATGAATCTCTTCCCCTATGTTGTTTGTTGAGACGTTGTCAAGAATCAACTCCCATGTGTTATCAATGTGTGCATGAACCTCCACAGGAAGTACACTAAAAAAACAAACTGTTTAGCATATGGTCTTTTAAGGCCTGTCAGACAGCTGCATTATAAGCTCTGTTTCTGCTGTATGCCACTCTCTCAGACGATGCATGCCCACTCACAGTTCTGCATGAGCGGAGACTACACTCTGGAGGGCACCGAACACGCCATTAGAGAGCTGGCACATGAAGAAGCCGATGAGCATTTTGTTATTGTGCTGAGCGACGCCAACCTGGAGCGCTACGGCATCAGCCCGGACCGGTTTGCACGTGTTCTCACCAGTAACCCGCAGGTCAATGCCTTCGCCATCTTCATCGGTTCACTAGGAGACCAGGCGGACAGGTGAGGTTAATGTCCCGCAGCGGGTTGTGTGTTAAATGTTAAATCATGCTTGGTTAAAGGTTAAGCCTGGATTACAACAAGGAAACTGCTGTGCAGTGAAAGTGCTTTGAGTCAGTTTTTTTAAGGTCCCTTAATCCAAGTGTTGTCCTAGAATTCTGTATTCCCCATTTTAACTTTGGGTCAAAAATGAGCCGCCTTTACTAAAACTCTAAAATAAAGCAACTAATTTTAATTTCAATTATCAAATGTATTTTGCATAAAGAAACAACCTCATCTTCATTATAAACCTCTAGGTGTTCCCTCATCCGTGTGCGGTATTTCTTCAATGTTTAATCAGTCAGAAAGTCTTGTTTTTGACTGAAGTAAAGGGGGTATATTTGCCAATACTAAAGCCACCTTTAGTAGTGTAAAAAGTTTAGCAAGAGAGTATTCATAAATAATAAAGCAGCAGATTCTTAGTGTACACTACCTGTCAAAAGTCATGTCGTCTATCCAAGTTTTAGGAACATCAAATAACTTGACTTCTAGTTGGTCATTTGGTATCAAAAGTGGCTTATATGGGGCCTCATGGTGGCACAGTGGGTAGCACAATTGCCTCACAGCAAGAAGGTCATTGGTTTGAGCCTCGGCTGGGTCATTTGGCATTCTGGAGTTTGCATGTTCTCCCCGTGTTGGCGTGGGTTTCCTCCGGGTGCTCTGGATTCCCCCACCAGTCCAAAGACGTGGTATAGGTGAATTGGGGGAGCTATATTGGCCCTAGTGTGAGTGTGAATGAGTGTGTATGAATGTTTCCCAGTGATGGGTTGCAGCTAGAAGGGCAGGCGATGCTTAAGAAAGGAACTGAAGTGGCTTATATTAAAGGCCTCTAGATTGTGCTTATTTCACCAAATTTAAATATGATCATGCCTTGATGTTGAATTATTAAATTAGGACATAAAGGTCTAACGTTGCTTAAAAAAAAGTCTCGTCACTTAACAGAAATAATGTACAGTGTAGAATATAAAGTCATGGTGCAGTGGAAAAAGAATTCATATTGTTAACGACTCCCATGAGCTTGGAGGACTGCATCCATACATCTCTGCAATCACTCAAATAACTTCATAAATTCATAAAGTCATCTAGAAGGGCAAAGAAAGCGTTCTCCAAAATTGACTGATTTCTGAAAAGAATCTTGGCTCCATGTGGGTTCCACTAGGTCTTCTGCAGTATTTGTGATGATTGGGATACAAAAAAAAAAAAAATCTTCTGTCACTTTTTCAAATGATCACCTAGATGTCAAGTTATTATTTGTTGCTCTTACAACTGGGATCGATGACAAGACTTTTGTCAGGTAGTGTATGTGTGTGCTTGTAGTTTTTGTAGTGTAAAAAAATGATGTTATACCCTGTGGGTCAAAATTGCCCCAAAGGACAACTGTTCTACCCTAAATATGTACAGCCTTCATGAAAATAGAAAATGATCCATTTCTTCTAGTGATGGGATCATTTTAGAAAAAGTCACAGAACTACAAGATGAAAAAAACATTTCGTTTTTTCTGCTGTCTCATTTTTAAACCATGAGTCAACTGGCTTAAAAAAAAAAGTCCATACCAATGCTAATTGCAGTGCAAAGTCTCAAATGTTCAGGGCAGCACTATAAAGCATATAAAGAGTTTGAAATGTAATTAGCCTTCCCTTTTTGATGCACTGTCAACACTTTGCTGTGGCCTGTTTGATTTGTACGACTCTTGTCAAATAAAAGATGAGAGTCTATAGGCTCATGTATGAGTCCGGCGCTCTCTTTGGTGCATTGTTCATGTTTTTTTTTTGGAGGATTTTGTGGGTCTTGACTCACAGAGAGCATATAAGAAGAGCTGGAAGGCATGCGGAAGGCGCCGTCCTGGTGGTCGGACACATCTTATATAGGCTGTCTTTTCATGGCCTCCGTGATTTAAAGAGCATTGCTCTCTGAACATGTGCCGTCTTTTTAAAGGGACTAAATGACAGTAGTGAATGATTAGAGAGGAGGGAGGGGAAGTGAAAAGAGTAGGGCGGCACTTTGCTTTCAGCCCCTCTTAACCAACAGGCTTTTCCCAAGACCCCGTATCTTATCAAAGCCCCCCACCGTGAATGACAGCCATTGTCCTTCCCATGGAGGAATAGGAACTCACTAGGAAAAGCTGATTTGCATTGCTAATGTTTGATGAGGGGGTCTCTTTTCTCTCTCCGACATCCAGGCTCCAGAAGACTCTGCCGGCTGGACGCTCTTTTGTCGCCATGGACACTAAGGACATCCCTCAAATCCTACAGCAGATTTTCACATCCACTATGCTGTCCAGCGCATAAAACTATTCCAGCTGGGTAACTTAAAACTGCCACGTCACTGATGACACTGTGGTCTTTGCATCCAGATGTAGCAGGTTCTCTTGTTCTATCTTGTGAAAATGGTAGACGTACAGAAAAACTTTATGAAATTAATAAATATAATTGTCATTGGATTTACACATACATGTCACCCACAAATTTGCATTACTATTCTAGCGTAATGTTTTAATATAAATATTGTAAATGTTTAAATATGGTATGTTATTGTACTGATGCTCATTGTAAAATGATAAAAACATCTGAACGACCCTAATAAGAATCTGCATAAATACAACAATGTAAGAATTCTTTAGATTTACTGGATTTTTTAAATTATTGATTTGAGTAAAACATGTTATATGTTATATTATATTTTTTTATTTTATTATTTGGACAGAGTAAATTACTATTTAGATCCTCTGGTTTTGGACTATTCCACCCAAAAATAAAAAATAATTCCACGAAAAAATACATTGTACATACTGCATGCAATTACATACAGTAGTAATGCTGCGTTACAGTATATCTGACTGAATTGTGAGTCTAGAATCACTGCATAGATCAAATGTTGAAATGCAAAAACCAGAGATGATATTTGGAGTTGAGTCTTGTTTTAACATTCTGTTAGCTGTTAACAATCATGTGCCAGAATCCCAATCTCTGCTATCTCATGAGTGCGCTGGTTTGTAAGTGACTTTAGTAAAAGGTTGAATGATTATTAATACATTTTGAATGTATTTAATATATTTTTAAAAGCATACGTTTGCTCTGATGTCATTTAATGGGATGATTGTATTCTTGGAACTAAATTCCGCTAATTCGATATTTAAAGGGCCATGAAACGACCCTTCTCAGCAGGCTGTTTTCACACGTCTAGTTTGAAAAAAGTCAGGAAAGTGGGTAAGTCCAGCTTTGTTTAGGTGGGAGTGTCGAGTGGCGAAAGAGGGAAGGGTTTGCATGAAAAGAGGAGTTTCAGTATGTGCACTCGCTGATTTTCACAGAGGCTACACAGATGTAGGGGAGATAGTGACTATGTTTACATGGACATCAGTCATCAAATTATTTGCCTTAATCTGAATAAAACAATAATATGATTAAGGTGTTTACATGAGTTGCTTTTTGAATGTTCCTTTCATGATCCCATTTTACATGTTATGGCACATAATACGATTAACATCATTGCGTCACCACACTATCCACATTTCCTCTGGAGTTTCATGTAATTTCGATTGTTTCATTCTTAATTTGTTGACTTTCACTGCAGTTTGGCACTTTCACTGTCATTCAGGAACATTTCTTGCATGCCCCCTGTGACAAACAAGATATTGGTTGCGAGGGACTGCTGGAAGAGTGTTGTTTTAAAGGAATTTTTTATACTGCATATCCTATGAGAGAACATTAAAACTTCTGCATTTCTCTGTAGACGCAAAGACTCGATAGGTACAGAGAAAAGCGTCAAACAGCCATGTGTGTATAGACTATCCTGTCACAAAATGTGCCGAAAAATCCTACATGATGGTAATAGTTTGATTGAGGTGTTTACATTTGGAGAGCAGCAATTACAGTGGATCGTTCAGTGCATAATATTGAAGTGATAATACTGTAAACTTAGTAACTAAATAATTTTGACTAAGGTATGTCTTTAAAAACTGAAAGAATACTGCTAACGATACCAACTAACTTTGCCATCTAAATACACAAAGAACACTGATCACACTCTGTAGAGACAGGACAATCAACACCAACTGGAGTCACATGTTAGCAGGTCACTGTAATCCACATGTGATCGTTGCTCTCATCACGGTGAAAGGGAAATAAAAACTTTGTGGTGGCATTTTTTAAACACAACACTGACGACCCATGTCTTAGAACAATTCTTTCTCATCTACTTGTTTGAATTACGGTTGGCAACTCAACGTGACGTCTCTCAAACACTGTAACAGGTAAAAAAAAAATCTTCAAAACTATCATGCATATTAATGAAGTTGCACCTCATTTACAATAGAGCGCGCTGATTGGCAGTCTGGAAAGACTAGGAAGTCTTTCTCTGAATTAATGATGAAAACTCAAAGATGTGTGGGCGCCACGGTGGCATAGTGAGTAGCACGTTGGCCTCACAGCAAGAAGGTCGCTGGTTCGAGCCCCGGCTGGGTCAATTGGCATGGTTGCATGGGTTTCCTCCGGGTGCTCCAGTTTCCCCCAAAAGTCCAAAGACATGTGGTATAAATGAATTTGGTTGGCCAAATTGTTCGTAGTGTATGAGTGTGAATGAGTGTGTATGGATGTTTCCCAGAGATGGGTTGTGGCTGGAAGGGCATCCGCTGCGTAAAACAAATGCTGGATAAGTTGGCGGTTCATTCCGCTGTGGTGACCCTGGGTTAAAAAAGGGACTAAGCCGACAAGAAAACGAATGAATGAACTCAAAGATGTCATATTGTACTATATATGTGAAGTATATCTGTCCCAATAGTGTTTTTAGCAATGTGTGACACATATATGACTGTCAACATCTCAAACAATGCGTTTTGGTGTTTCGTGACCCTTTAAATTACTCTGATATGCAATACAGAATTATGGTAAATATATACAATATATTCACAACATTCAGTGCTGTTTCATTATATATATAAAAAAATGGAGGTAAATATTGTAAACATTGAGTCTAATTCGCCCAGCTGTACTTAAAGTATTATTAGAACATGTGGTGAGTCCGAGTGTGACCTGTTTTGTTTTCGAGAGCCCCGTGTTGTGTAAGAGTTGGCACTCTTTCGTCAAGTTTGTTGGGATTTTCCAAGTGTCCTCTAAACACATCCTGTAGCTACTGGGAGTGACGGAGATTGTGCAGAGAGTCAGCCGCACACCACTGCCGCCCATCACCCAAGACTTCCTCGTAAATCTCTTTCCGTCCTGAGAAACCAGAACCTCAAGTGCAATTCCACACCACATTCCTCTGCTGTCCCATAACACCCTCATCACTCTTAAAATGAGCGCAAATGAAAATGTATTTGTGATCTCTGACAGGCCTGACACTGGGCTTCACTAACAGAGATCTTTAAAGCAACAACAACGGCTGACAGAAATAGCAGATCCAGAGGTCAAAAGAACAGATAAAGTTTGCATTTTCAGCAAACAGAAGAGTATTTTTACTGCTGAAAAGTGTATCCTGTGTTTGTGAGAGAACTTTTTTTCCCTGGACTTCCGGTCATATTCGACCTATGCTCCTCTGTTGTCCACCTGACTGCTGGCGTAAACTCCACAGAGATGTACTTCATCTATGTCAACAGTTTTTTTTTTTTCCTTCCTGACGCCCGCCGCTGCCACCCAGCCCCTCACACTGAGCTGAGGAATCCAGTTCCAGCTCCAGTTACGCCACACTCCAGAGATGTTGCCGAGGAGAAAGTGGGGCTGTAATTTATAGAATCTGGCCAGCGTGATGAGTTGAACTTTGGGAAAGCTGCAGGTAGCAGGAATGTTCTACAGTGTTGTTGCAACTAAAAACAGAAATGCTCTGTTATAAAACCTGCCGAGCTGCCAGTGGAATGACTGAGCACACTATAGTTTTGATGCAAATGCTTAGAGTAAGCATATGGTCACACATAATCCTTCACAATACTTTCTATTTGTGTTTTCAGAATGCGCTCTACAGGTTTCTGTGTCTGTGGCATTTCTCTTCAAAAGTTACAAATGGCATTCATACTCTAATAACTGCTGATTATGAGTTTTTATATGTATATTGGGATTGTTATTAACATTTCATACAATAATTTTCTCTCAACCTTGTTTTAAGTGAAGTTTATTTATAAACTAATTTCGAGAGGATCGCATACTTATGATTGACCACAGCCGGTCCCGCATTTGCTAATACATGAGCCTCCAATCAGATGATTCCTAAGTCAAAATAAATAACCACAGCCTTTATTTCATAACCATCTTTATCTGAAGAAACCCCTCTTCACCTAGATTGGGTGGCATGGTGGCCCAGTGTTTAGAACTGTTGCCCCACAGCAAGAACACTCTCTGGTCCTCGCCGGGCCAGTTGACATTTTTGTGCAGAGTTTGCATGTTCTTTCCATGGCCGCATGGGTTTTCCTCAGTTTCCTCCACTGTCCAAAGACGTGTCATACAGCACGTAAACTGACTAAGCCAAATAGGCACCATATTCTAGCTCCCAGCATCAGTATTTCCTTCTCAAAGCAGTTCACCTTTAGCCACATCAGCGGGAGAGTTTTTGAGATCTACCCAAGCTTAATCTCCCCTCTTGCCCTGCAAACAGGTAGGAGACCTGGGCTCGAGGATCCCTTGAGCTCAGGGTTCTCTCCCAGGACAGCATGCCAAACAAGCTTACTATAAATCACCAGCTAATTGTCAACTCTTGAAAGTGGATCTGTAATAGTAGTCACATTGTACAGACCCTCTATTGGTGGAAACTATTGATGGACACTGTCAAATCAGCATAGACCCACCCTGAGAATGTTGTACCAGTAAAGTATTGTCTCAATGATTTAGCAGCTGTAGTGATAAAGTGAATTAAGACTAGTGCACATGGCACTATCGTTACACACAATTATCCCTAATGTTTAAAGGTGCTATGTTTAAGATTTTGACTCTTCTAAATCATAGAAATATCATAATATATTAGCAGATAATTAAAGGTGCAGTATGTAAGTTTGACACCCAGTGGTTGAAGTAGGTATTGCACTCCTGGATCAAAACAAATGCAAGCGCAGGTTGCCAGATTGAGGACAGGAGCGAGTAATTTAAACCGGGTTCTAAATAAAAGCAACGGCCTACTATAGAAGTAATATTCTCCATATTAAAAGGGGGTTTGTTCTAACCAACACCTCGAATTGATATATTAGAAATGGCTTCTATTTCTCACAGCTGAAACAGAACAGAACAGAAAACTGACAATGATCACCTCAAGTACACCTCATGTGCTTTATTCAGTGCTAAATGCTAACAATGTGAGTTTGAATGTCATTTTACATGACATTTCTTGCCATATACTGAAAGCAGGAGCAGATAGTTCTCAGATCTTGAAAATAAAATAAATCGTTTGAACTTTATAACTAAACACTTATCAGTGATTCAGCATCTACATTTAATAATGTTACAGAGGATTAATATGTATTAAACAGATTATAAACCTTACCATTTCGTGAGTGAGTGCATATTCTGTGCTTCTGAATGGCTGTATTTAAATTTCTGTCATGTTTTGTCTGGCGCAAACAGCCAAATTGCTCATCACTGCGTATCTCGTCACGAAGCGTGTTGTTAGGACACGGGGTTACAATGTAACCTGCTTACCTAATGTTTGCGTTCGGAATATTTATATAATTTGCTAATTAATAACCTCATGTGGAGCTGAATCTGCTCTCATTTTAGAGTTTGCTACTGTCCACCGGAGGTCACATTTCGGTCCTGGAAACATGCTTTCAGAATGTATGTATGTATGAATGTATGTATGTATGTATGTATGTATGTATGTATGTATGTATGTATGTATGTATGTATGTATGTATGTATGTATGTATGTATGTATGTATGTATGTATGTATGTATGTATGTATGTATGTATGTATGTATGAATGAATGAATGAATGAATGAGTGTGTGTGTGTGTGTGTGTGTGTGTGTGTGTGTGTGTGTGTGTGTGTGTGTGTGTATGTGTGTGTGTGTGTGTGTGTGTGTGTGTGTGTGTGTGTGTGTGTGTGTGTGTGTGTGTGTTTGTATGTGTGTATGTGTGTATGTGTGTATGTGTGTATGTGTGTATGTATGTATGTATGTATGTATGTATGTATGTATGTATGTATGTATGTATGTATGTGAGTGAAATGAAATGAAATGAAATGAAATGAAATGAAATGATTGGTCTTGGAGAATTTGATGTTTTCCCATTCAGGCAGAATGCTTGAGCACACTGTCCGAGAGGTTTCAGAGATGGCCGTTGAGTGAAATGACTTACCTTAAAAGGCATTCGGCAATAACTAGTTCAACCACTGGGTTTGATCTTACCTACAAACTGCACATTTAATGTCTCATGACTAAATTAAGGATGCTAATTTGAAATGCTAAATCATAAAACGCTAAATTTAAATAAATCATAATTTTAAATAATGCCTTTTTGGGGGGGTGGATTTGAAACGCCATGTGTAAAAACTGGCTGAACAAATGAGATTGGTGGTTTTCACATGGTGGTTCACAAACTAATGTCAGAAGCATAAGGTTGTGCAGCATGTGGTATTTCTGTTTTTCATTAAGCACCATCTAATATCAGGGAGAAATATTTCATGGTAATTTTTCTCACCGGCATAAAAATAAAGAAAGAAAGAAAAATTGCTTAGTCATGTATCTTGAGCTATAATTGTCTACGTTTGCTCTTTGTTTAAGGTGTATTGTGGTTAAATGTACGAATGAACATAGCTGTGTGTGATGTATTTTTTTGTAATAGCACTTGGCGTACATTGTATTTCACTATTTCCAAAGCAGAAACCACATTTATACTACCAGCAACATAGCAACATGAGCCCATTTATTTTTAATGGAGAGCAGCGACTTGAGTGACAGCGACTGTTGGTGACCAAATCTGGCTGTCAAGTAATGCAAGGCAAACAACAAAAGTTCAGAAAAGCTGAACTTTATGCAAATGAGCAGAAATTTTTGTGTGGAATTTCATTGACTGTAACCACATACTTGGAGCTAATTAAAATGATGCTTGAAAAAGAAACTGTCTGCAGTCATGGGTTTGATTGATGTATTGTTATATATTAACCGTGTCATGCAATGCAGCTCATATGCTATTTTCCCTGCTTAATGTTGTCAATCGAGGATAAAAAAAATGCATTTAACATATTTGAACAAAGTTTTGGAATGATAACCCAGTTTTACTGACAATACGTGTAATATTTATGATCATATTTTCTTAAAAATTGGTTGAAGTCTGCAGTCTAATACGGCTGGGCGATTAATCAAAGGCCATTTTTTTTGTGCAATTCTTCATTAAAGCCGGTACAAGTAAACCTCCAGGAAGTCATAACTGTCATAGTCGGAGTCATAATTCACTGAAAATCTATGTAAAGTCACGTTCAAAATCAAATCGATTTGGACGATAATGAAAAAAAGAGATAATTGTGATAAAATTGCCACTTTTAATAACACAACTGACAACTTCAGTTGAGTGCCTGAATAAAACCTTCTCTGAGATCATTCTGTAGTCGTCTGAATATTAGATCCAAAGATAAATCCAATTCAAAGCTGTATACTTCACCAAATTTGCTTATTTGATCACCAGAAGCTTAGCATGACATTAACACCAAACTCCACTGAAACCAACTCTAAGCCATTTGTTTCTGCCAATAAATAGGTTTCATTTCACTTATAGGATGCACAAACACGCTGTAGTAGACAGTGAGCCGGCTCGCCAGGATCTGAACAAAACTTATTGTATTTGTCGAAAGCATGTGCTCCAAAATGTGGTGCCAAGACTGTAGTCTAATTAAATACATCACACGTCACAGTTCATTCAACAGCACAAGACTCATTCACTACCTGTCAAGACTAATTGTGTTTTTAAACCATCAACATGCCTTGTAAAAGCATTCACAGGCAGCGAAGGTCATAAATTAGGTCTGACTTGATATTTTAAGTGCTGCTAAACGCATTACTGTCTTCCTTGTATTTTCTGATTGTGATGTGATTTCTTTTTTGAATGTAGAATGGTGTAAAGAATACATGTAAACAGATCAAATAAACAATCACGAGTTATATTTGTCTGTAGTCTGTGTGTAAAAACTGCAGCTGTTGGACTGTTCACACAGGAAATATTCTTTTGTTCTCTCTGTGCTATTTTTTATTGCATTTTTTGGTTCATGGTTTGTTTATTGTTTTTTTTAAGTGTCCCACATACTTTAATTTAGTCCTTGCTTCTCTATGTAACCTCAGAGCTTTAAAAACAATGTATACTTGTAGAGAAGGGGTGCTCAACCTTATTCCTAGAGATCTACCATCCTGCTGATTTCAGTTGCAACCCATTTGAAACAGACCTGCCTGTAATGATCAAGTGATTTTCAGGGCCCTGTTTCAGAAAGGAGGTTAAGTGAAAACCCAGAGTATGTTAACCCTGAAATGAGAAAAACTCTGGGTTTTCCCTTTTAAAATAGCAGGTTTGTCAAACTCGAGAAAGCAGGATAAGTCAAGCCTGTTTCTTAAAGAGAGGTAACTTTAACTCAGAGTCAGTTACCGTGGTAACTTACTCTGTGAACCTAACCTGGGGTGCGTTTCCCAAACAACGACGTAACTCGCAGCTGAGCTATCATAGTACGATGCATCGTTTGGGAAAAACACGATGTAGTGACAAGTGTTTCCCAAAACCCATAGTTTCTCTGTTGCAGATCGTTTGAACCAATCATCGTTTGAACCACGTTAGTTATAATGTAAAACACCCATTTTTTAAGAAATTAAATTTAATATTTATTATTTATTTGAAAATGAAAAAGTCCTACTTTAATAATAATAATAATAATAGTAATAGTAATATTAATGATGATGATGATATTAATATTAAATAGAATATTGTTTGTTTATTTTTTATTTTTTGAGAAGTCTACTTTTACAATTTGACACATGCAAACCACTGCAGAAATGTTCTAACCTAGAGGCCCATGTCATATACAGTAGGCTACATTTCTTAATAAGTAACCTACTATAAAATAAAAGCATTAACGTATGCTATGTTTTTTATTTTTTTCTTAAGCTTTGGAGCAATGACTGTAAAAAGTATAGTAGCTTTGGAGACGTAACAAATTCCCCTCGGCTGTGTTCAAAATGACATAAATTTTTCAAAGTGCACTGCGAAGGAAGCGCAATTGTAAACATGAAGATCGCTAAAGCTGCACTTTAAAAATACTTTGAAAGAAAATCACACTTAAGAGTCATTTGGGAAACATCAAATCAATGAACTATGTTTGTAAAGACAGAACTTGCGACGTTAGTTGGCTAACAATGGTTTTCGGAAACGCAACCCAGGTCAGGAGCAGGTTTTATTCTCTAAACTCTGAGTTTCTGTCAGTCTCCTCCCCTTTTTAAAGACGAAGCAGTATTTCTCGCCTCAGCCTTACGTTTCCACCCACCTATTTTTATGTGCATTTTGGATATGCGCATAAAAAAAGGTTGATGGAAATGCCACATATGCCAAAATGCGCATAAAAAACATATGCCCATAACTGAGTAGGATAAACTTTTTATTTGATAAGAAAAGATGCACATAGACTACGATGGAAACACTTTTACCAAACAAATTCCAGTAAGCGGATTAAAAAAGGTTCGTTGCAAGAGATCATATTGTAATGGAAATGTGTGTGAATGGACAAACAAGCAGACTGAGCACACTGTAAAACATCTAAAATGTTGTTTTGGTAATTCTAAAACGCCTTAACCATTTCAGTATTATTATATTATTAATGACCTTCAGAGCTTCTGGAGCGTGTCAACAGTGTCAATTCTCTGTGGCTCATGGCCACCACGTGTTCATTGTGTGTCAGAATTGTCTTCTGAGGAGCAAGTCATTCATTAAATAAAGAAAAGATTCATGCAGCTTCTTCTACCGCAGTAAATTCTGTTTTTGCTGTTGATATTTGGCACCAGTTAATCAGGAAGTGATGATTTTGTACTCTTTGATTCGTTGGATAGAAACGCTGCTTTATTCACATATCTTTGATATTCCATTTAATTAGTATTTTTGGATGGAAAATTGCTAATACATTTCAGTCATACAAAGTCACGTACGAAAATGGCTTGTTCTTTTTTTAATAATTAATTAGTTTAAATTCACTGTCCTTCGACAGGGACATGTACTAACTAAGCATGGGCTGGTATAAGATTCTGATGGTATGATAACCTTTGAAAAAAATATCACGGTTTCACGGTAAGACGGTAATGTGATTACTCCTTAAAATATATTCTTTATAATGTCTGGCTAAAAAAAAAATAATAATAAAAAAAAACTTTTTCCCCCTTGAACACATTATATTTTATTTTGAGAAACATTTAAAAGATTTTGGGGCAGTAAACATGTCAGGCTAAATAATTCAAGTGAATCATTGACTTCTGCTGTCTTCATTTGTTTCAAAAACACAGATGTCTTTACAATTTACAACAACATCCTTGGATATCTTTTCTGCTGGAGATACTGTTGTCCTAAAAAACAACAACAACAAAAAAAAAGTAAATAAAAAAATCTTATACATACCTTAGGAACGGTACCACGATATGCCTTGAAAATGGTTATTGTCCCGTACCTAGTACAAACTAGATTAATGGGATTATTACTTCTAAATATATATAATATCCTTCTAAAAACAATTTTTTTGTACTGATTACATTCTAAATGTCATAATCTCTACCACTCGATCAATAAAAAAGGCAGACACACAAGTGCACTTTTAAATCTATTAAAACTGATTAGTTATGGTTATATGCATTCTTGTTTTGTTAAATTTGTTGTAGAAACTATGCAGTAGCCTATTTTATGTAATTTAATTCAATTACATCTGAAATAACTTCAAAATTACGGCCAATTCCCCACTTTTTCAAGTAAAAATTTTATAAATGTCACACATTACAATATTTATTATACTTAATTATTTAAATATTTTAATGTGAACTTGCGCATTAACTTCAGCAGCTGTTTTCCCACACTAACTGTCTCTGTTTGACCGATGCAGTGGTGTTACTTTTTTTAAATATATGGTCATATTTGCTATAACTTTCCATGAGCACATCAAGTTCCGCTGGAGAACTCGTAATATCTGCGCTCCATTGATAATGCCTTTTTATAGTCGCGGTGTGCGCGCTTAACTCTGAGTTGGTCTACCCAAAGTTGATTGACCCAACTCAGATCAGCTATTCTGAAACCGAAAACTGTAAAGTCTTTAAATCTCACGTAAATCAACTGAGAGTTCAAGTTTAAACTCAGAGTTGGTAGATCTCCAGGAACAGGCTTGAGCATCCCTGTTGCAGAACGTGATCTTGGTCACTGTTTGCACTATTACTGAAAGAGTTTAGCAGTGCATTGTACAATTTTGCAGTGTAAACAGCTGAAACAGTAAGAGGACATTTATCCTACTCTATAAAATGTTATTTGCCAAAACATGCTTTAATCAGTGGCTATTTCCAGGGCCTGTAAAAATGTTCTGTGTGTTTTTTTAAGGCAAGGCAAGGCAAGTTTTTTATATAGCACATTTTATACACAGTGGCAATTCAAAGTGCTTTACATTAATAGGAATAAATGAGAAATAAAAACAAATAATAAAAACAGATTAAATTGTGTTAAAACAGGTTATAAAAGAATGAAAAGGAACAGAAAGACATAATAGTGTGATCTGTCTGACGTAGCACAGTGCTCATTCAGTAAAGGCGCAGCTAAACAGATGTGTTTTCAGTCTTGATTTGAATGTGCCTAATGTTGCAGCACATCTGATCATTTCTGGAAGCTGATTCCAGCAGCGGGGGGATAGTTGCTGAAGGCCGATTCTCCCTGCTTTAACTGAACTCTTGTTATTTCTAGTTTATATGATCCTAAAGATCTGCGTGATCTATTAGGTTTGTATTCAGTGAGCATATCTGTAATGTATTGAACTCCTAGGCCATTTAGTGATTTATGGACAAGTAATACTACTTGTGATGTGCTCTGGCTTTCTGGTTCTGGTCAGAATCCTGGCCGCAGCGTTCTGGATGAGCTGCAACTGTCTGACTGTCTTTTTGGAAATGCCAGTGAGGAGTCCATTACAGTAATCCACCCTGCTGGTGATAAAAGCATGAACACGTTTCTCTGAGTCCATTTATAATGTTATATTTGAATAGTTTAATTTGCTAAAACAACCAACCACAAGAAGTGTAAAACTGCATTTGTAGCCGTTTTACTGAAAATTCGACATGGATTTACAATAATAAAATCCTGGGGCCCTAAACCACCAAATAATAATAATGGTTATGGTACATTACTCATAGAATAACTGTGTTTTTGTAATTTAACATACAGTATGGTAATCATTCCTGTTTAAACAAATAAATACCGCATTTTACTGTAATAAACCATAGTTAATTTTACTGATTTATTTAGTATTTAGTCAGACACCACTTGTGCAAGTTCTCAAACTTTAAAAGATGGGAGAGGCCTGTAATTTTCATCATAGGTACACCTCAACTATAAGAGACAAAATGAGAAAAGAAAAAAAAATCACATTGTAGGATTTTTTAAGAATTTATTAGTAAATTCCTTGGTAAAATAAGTATTTGGTCACCTGCAAACCAGAAAGATTTCTGGCTCTCACAAACCTGTAACTTCATTTTTAGTCTTCTACTCGTTACCTGTATTAATGGCATCTGTTTGAACGTATCAGTATGAAAGACACCTGTCCACAACCTCAAACAGTCACGCTCTAAAGTCCACTATGGCCAAGACCAAAAAGATGTCAAAGGACACCAGAAACAAAATTGTAGACCTGCACCAGGTTGGGAAGACTGAATCTCCAATAGGTGATTAGCTTGTTGTGAGCAAAATGTAACCCGGCTGTCTTTAGTATATCGAAACATACAACATGCTGTTAAAGGAATGTGTGATTTTGTTTCCTGTATGTTTTGTTCCTTTTAAATGAAGCAGTTTTCACATTTTTTAAATGTGGATAAATATCATTGCTGCAACAAAAAAATAAGCTGCATAATTCATGAAGACAAACTTTGAAAACTATAACATAAAATTCTTAAATATTTATGCTTTTAAAAAGAAGTCTGCTATTCTCATGAAGTACTAAAGTATTGTTAAAAAGAAAATTCACCTAAAAATCATTTACTCATCCTCTGCTTATTTCAAACACATTTGACTTTCTTCTGTTGAACACAAAGGAAGATGTACTGAAAAATGCTGTAAACCTGTAACCATTGATATAGCAGGAAAAATAAAAACTATCAAGGGCAATATTTAGAGGTTTCCAACATTCTTCAAAATCTGTTCTTTTGTGTTCAACAGAATAAAAAAGTCAAGTCAAAGTTGAGTAAATGATGGCAGAATTTTCTTATTTGGGTGAAATATCCCTTAAGTCAGCGGTTCCCAAACTGGGGTGCACAGTCTGACCACCAGGGGTACATGAGAGAATGTTTGTAATGGCGAAAAACTTTTATCTTTTATTATTTTTATGCATTTATCTTGGGTAAACTTCACATGTCATATTTTTGAAAAAAATAGAAATTCACTGAGAGAAGAAGAAAAAAAATCACATTACAAATTATAATTTATAACCTATGCATACTCACGTCTTGGTTTCATGTCTGCGTCATAATAGTCCCACCTTTTAACATTAAGCACTAAGTGATAGTATATTTGTAATTTTTTTTCCCGCTTACTATATTCATCAAAATGGACACCTGGTTAAAAACTGCCACTTTAAAAAAGTCAAGTAACAGAAGGGATGAACCATGTACATTGGCCTCTTCTATGGAGATGTGCAGTGGCCTTGAATACATGGACTCGGAGGATAACGAACAAGGTGAAGAGGCAAAGGCGGGAACAGTGAAATCCAGCAGAGATGTACTGATGAAGAGAATTAGGCCTACGCAAGTGAGTGAGAAATGTCTAGTAAGAAATGCAAATATAGTGACAGTTTCACTGGTTTTGGATTTACATGGATTGGAGATGCACCCCTAATCCAAATCCAAATCTGTGGTGAGGTTTTAGTTAATAGCAGTCTTAAGCCCTCATATATAGTCCGGCACTTACAAACAAGACACAGCCACTTACAAGACATGCCTGTAAGTTTTTTCCAAGGAAAATTGGAGGAACTGCAGAAGAAGAAAAAAGAGGCAGAAAGGAGCAGTAGCTTACATCTGAAAAGTTGCACCATTGGTTTCCTGGGTACACGGCAGCATCCACCAAGAAGCTCTAGCGATGAAAAACATGCCAGATGAACCTTTGTCTGTATTTAATGACGCTGTGAAAATTGTCAACTTCATAAAAGCTTGTCCATTAAATTCACATATTTTATTTATTTATTTTTTTATCACGTATACAGAAAATATGTGTATTTAGTTATTGTAGTTAAAAATGTAGAGTTTAATTGGAGAAAAGGGTGCTTGACCGGAGTCAAATATTTAAAAGGGATGCACACAGCAAAAAGTTTGACAACAACTGCCTTAAGGTATTGGAAACAAATAATGCTATTATATATTTTTATGTTAAACTTTTCCATATGATGGCAAAGCTGAATTTTCTGCATTTTTACTCCATTCTTTAGGGCCATGTGAGACTACAAAAATCATTCTAAGCTTAATAATTAATTAATAATAAAAGTTAATCATCTTTTTTTACAATATATCTTTAATGTTACTTATCTAATATCAGTAGTATCAGTTTTTTTCTTTTTTATCTAACTTTAAAATGGTAATTTGAAAAAAAAAAGGGCAGCGGGTTGCACATGGCTATTTTGTTCTATCCCCACCCTGAACCCTCACGATCAAATCAGGTCAAAAGCTGATGGAATAAGTAGTTAATGATTTCCATTATGTGTTTTCCTTGTGTAGTTCATCCATTGACTGCTGTGTTGAGCTAGTGTAGTTACTGATCGACCTCCAGCAGACCTTCTAGTGCCATATGACCTGTGATGTATCTAGACTTCTCAGAAATCTGAAGATACCTGCGGCTAAATGTTTATTTCCTCTGTGAGATGTAGCTATTCTTGCAGTGGTTTTGTTCAGGCAATTACATGAAGTCTTGATTTCTTTCATGTTCTTCAGGCTCCGCAAGCAGATGTCAAAACATCCACCTGCACTACAAATAACCACTTTTAATCTCTGTGTTAACAACATTTGTGATGTCACTCTCTGCATTCTGTCATTTTCCCTACAAAACACAGTTATTTTGAAGCCTGACTACTTGTTGTACATGCACTGTATTTTTTTTTCTTAAAATAGGGTCACTTTACAGTTCACCTAGAGTTAAAAACCTAAGTTTTACCATTTTTTAATCCATTCAGTTAATCTTTGGGTCTGGCGGGATCACTTTTAGCTTAGCACAAATTATTAAATAGGATTCAACCATTAGCATCTCGCTCAAAATAATACAAAAAAAAATTCAAACAGTGTTTTGATAGTTGTCCTATTTAAAGCTTGGATGTAGTTACATCAATAATTGGCAGAGGACTATTTTCAGGTACTGCATAATATCACTGCAACTACTGCAGCCATGGTAGGGCAGCAAAGTTCTTTGATTATTATGCCTAAATGAAAGTATAGCTCCTAGCCATATTCACTGAATAGTTATAATAACTGAAAATAGCAACTTTTCATTTTCCGCCATTATGTAACTACATGATGTACTGAAGAGTCAAGCTTTAAGTTCAATGCTAATGGTCTAATACGATTCAATGATTTATGCTAAGTTAAAAGTGCCCCAGCCAGAAACAGAGATGAGTTCAAGAAGGATTCAAAAATGGTAAAACTCAACAGTTTAACTCTAGGTGACTTGTAAAATGAGCATATTACCAAAGAAAGGTGTGTTCCTATTATATTAAGTAAAGGAGGAGGTGTGGTGAACTGATCTACGCTGGATTTGCGATGACAGATTCCTACAGAAGTTGTGCAATAATCAAACTCAAACGCTCATGCCTGGAGGAATGTGAACTCTGCATGAACACCGTATTCTATTTACTGCTACTCTCCATCACTCATACAGTAAATGGGAGTAAGCTAATGAACAGCTTACACAAACGGATATGTGCAAGCGTGTTTGTTCGGCAGTATTTGATGAGGTTACTCTGACTTACATGTGCTTTTACTAACAAGCTTCCTGATGCCACTGATACTGGACTGAGAGATGCAAAGGGGAAGTGGCTAATTAGCAAGCTTTATCTGACTTCCACAGAATTTGATCATGCTTTTAGAAACTTAAAAGGGTGTTTCTTTTGTCAATAATTTTTAATCAGGAGTCTGTAGCATCACAATGAACAAACAAACTCAGGTTTAGTTTCAGGTTGACAAAACCAAGTCATGAAATCTGGCTGTGTTGGTACAATTATGCTGATCAACAGCATTCCTTGTAAGCTCAGGGTTTGATTCTGAGTAAAAGGGGAAGACATCAGAAGCAAATGGCCAATCACACGTCTTAAAATGTTCCAGATTTGCACACAAATTTGCATCTTAGGATGGAAACAGTTTGTTCTACAGGACTCAAACAAAAGCACTCCTTGCTTAATAAAAAAAAATTAAATAAAATAAAAAAACAAGTTGAGCTGTGAAACAAAAGTCAAAATGTATTAGCTTCTTAATTGTAATCTGAATTAATGATCTCCGATTACGTGAGGCTTTAATAAAGTTGCCTCTTGTTTTAAAGTCACTAGTGACTATTTCAGCTGTAAACTGCAGTGAACTAGATAAAGGCATCAGAAGAAAACTCTGAAAAAATATTTGTAAATCATTAAACTTTTTATCTGTACTTTCAACTAACCATTTTTACAATGAAAGGTGTTTTTTTTTTTTTTTGTCAAGCTTATAGGTGATAAGGCTTGTAACTTTCACATTTCGGCACTAAAAATAACATTTTGGCCTAGAATAGTAAAATCTATCTGCTATTGACCATCTATTACATTCAACCGTCTGTTTTTTCTTTTTTTTTTCTTTGCTGAGTTATTGCCATAAGAAAAGTTTGATCTTCAGTTCTGGAAATAAGAGTCACTAATGATATTGTATTGCATGTAACAAGTTCAAAACAAAGGCCGCAGTAAACAGCTGCACATCTGTGTTTTATTATTGAATGAGTTAGCATTTTTGAATAGATCAGATTCAGTAAATGACCCATTCATTTGTCAAAATATTTACATGAAACACTTTCATAGTATTATTTATGCAGTTGTACGAATGCAATGTCACAAAGCCCACTATAATTTATTTCTTGGTAAAAGAATTGGCTGCTATAAAAATGAATAAAAAAAATACAATGAAACCATACCATATTTTACATTTAAACTGACCATAAAAAGCTTGTGAATGAATCTAAAATAAGAGTGATAAGGGCATTTCTCAATGAAGTATGGAGAGAACCTTGTTGAAAAGCTTTCATATACATATCTAGTAAAGGAGGTATTATTATCCCTTTAAATTTCTTGTCGCTGAATTGGAAGCCCATCAAGACCATGCCCATCTGACATGCACTGCCTTACAGTGGTGAGGTTAGCAAGTTTTAAAGCCTGTCCTGGCTCAGATGACTTGATTAATCAAAGCGAAACTGAAAGTAACAGCACAATGAAAGATGTTGTCATTAACAATGAAAGCAGTTTTTACTCTTATTTTGGTGACACAGATATGAAGACATTATTCAAAACTGTGAATGTTTCACTTTTATTTATCAAAAGGTTTGTCTTTATTAGAGAGAGAGAGAGAGAGAGAGAGAGAGAGAGAGAGAGAGAGAGAGATAGTAGGTACTACTAAATATGGCCATTACCGCCGCGCCTTCTACCGCCGCCGCGGGAGAACGTGTTTTAAGGTATGACCGTAGTTTGCAACTTTGCCGCCAGGGGGCACAAGGGGACGGGATGCGCACGGACAGAAATATACAGTAGCTGTAAATACACTATAAAAAATGATATCCAGCCACAGTAAATATAAAAATAACTGGCATGGATGATCTGATGATTCATTAACAAAATGAATATCAATTTGTCATGTAATTTGATTCTGTGTCTCATTTTTATTTAATAGTTATTCTGTGAATGAAACCGTGGATCACCTGACTCAGGCAAAGTCAAGGTAAGAGCTTTTACTATAATTTCTCAAGATAATGAGAAGGTCAGAGAAAAGGAGACCTCTTAAAACATTACAGATTAGATCATGACTCTTTGGTCAGACACTGTTCATAGCCATGTTGTGATTGTCATTCCAGATCTTCATTTTTGGAAACAGGAGGACAGCCCACCCATTGACCTGCTGATGCAAAGATTGCCTGCACATTTTCATTTAACTTAGGTATTTTATCTGTAATTTTGTCAAAAGTACTGACATCAGATCTGAAATGTAAAACGTGATGATACCAGCATTTACTGCTAGCATTTTGAGCAGATTATTAATGACCTTTGATTAGCTAGTGTTCACACACTCAACAGATATTTTTGTGATTGATTATCAATCAATAACTGACAAATCTAAAATGATCACTGCATCACACTCTTCACCATGCTTATACACTGATCCACACAAGAGTGTTTGAAACCAGGTCTGTCAGCTTATCTAATATATATATGCTCCTGTTTGTATCTGTTAAGGTGCTTTTTACTGAGCTTAAAAACACTTGAGCATGTGAACACAATGGTGAGAAATGCTGGTATACTCTCATTGTAAATTTCAGTACCACCTGACTTTTGAAAACGTAAAAGTTTTATTGTAATGGTTTTTTGTTTGTTTGTTTGTTTGTTTTTGTGGGCAACACAGTGGTGCAGTAGGTAGTGCTGTCACCTCACAGCAAGAAGGTCGCTGGTTCGAGTCTCGGCTGGGTCAGTTGGTGTTTCTGTGTGGAGTCTGCATGTTCTCCCCATGTTCGCGTGGGTTTCCTCCGGGTGCTCTGGTTTCCCCCACAGTCCAAAGGCATGCGGTACAGGTGAATTGGGTAAGCTAAATTGTCTGTAGTGAATGAGTGAATGTCTGTAGTTGTCTGTAGTGAATGTTTGTATGTGAATGTAGTGTATGGATGTTTTTTAGATATGGGTTGCAGCTGGAAGGACATCCGCTGCGTAAAACCTGTGCTGGATAAGTTGGCGGTTCATTCTGCTGTGGTGACCCCAGATTAATAAAGGGACTAAGCCGACAAGAAAATGAATGAATGAATGTTTTTGTATTGTTTTTTTCGATTTAATTAAAAATTAAAGTTTACAATTTGTCAATTTTCTTTTCTTTAAGATCAAAGAAGAATTTAAGGATTTACGGCTGCTGATGTGGAGTCTACCTTCATTAAAATTTGGCAATTACACAGAACACCTCTTCCTGCACTTCCTCCTTTTTGTGAAATAAATGGATGCAAAATCTGTGATGTGATGAAGTTGCTGGAGCAGGTATTGTTTACTGAAAATTCTGCTTGCCTGTTTTAGCATTTAAATCTTAGATGTTCACTGTCATAATGCAATACATTTTAAAATATAACAATTTATATATTTTCTTCTATTTGCACTCACAGTGTGGACATTCGCTGGGAGGTGGTCATATGATGTCTGATTGTGTACCTGTCTGAGAACCTCGGGAAGCGGATTACACATTACCTGGTTAGTGATTGTAGTTCATTTTGTTCACTTTCAAACGACTTGTAACAAGTTTTAATTGCAAACCTGAAAATGCAATTGCGCATGTAAAATATCAATTTAAAAAGAGAAATATATATATTTTTTATATATTTGAGTGATTTTAGTCATCTTAAATAGAGTCCAACACAAAGTGAAAATTTCCTGTTTTTTAAATCACCCCAGCCAATCCAAGATGTGGGTAACTTTTTTTGTTCTTCAGTAGAACAGTAAAGAATATTTGGAACTGAAGCACCTGTGGTTTTTGATAAAATGCAGGTTAGCAGATGAAAGTTAGTCAACAAAGACCACAGTTTGAGTTAATTTTCTTTACTGTTCTACAGAAAAGTTCTGACTTCCACATTCTGATTGTCCTTTAGGTTTTTTTTAGTTTTTTCCCTCTTTGTTTTACTTGGCTGTGCCTTTTTCATTTTTTATGAAATGATGCATAATATACATTTTGTTTTATTGTTTTGTTTCAGGACACCTGTGGGGAAATGGACCAGCAGGACATTGAAGAGCACATACTGAAAATTGTGACCATACACACTCATACACTACGGACAATTTATCCTACCTAAATCACCTTTAGCGCGTGTGTTTGGATTGTGGGACATGCAAACTCCACACAGAAACACCAACTGACCCAGCTGGGGCTCGAACCAGAGACCTTCTTTCTGTGAGGCAATTGGGCTACCCACTGCCCCAACATGACGTCCAGTAATGTATATTTTCTTTTTTTATTATCTTTTTGTTTTGTTTTTTGGTGCCCATTGAATATTTGACTAGCATAGCTTTGAGTTTCAACGCTACTTTTAAAAATACTCTTGAAACAGTTTTTAAACGATTGTTTCTATTAAAGCAGTACATTTGTGAACATTTTTGGAAGTTTTTTGAACAAATGTTTTAAGAAATGTTTTAGGATGCATTTGTCTAATAAAGAAGTTCTTTACTTTAAATCTGTTATCTGTTGTTTCTTCCACCCATTGTAATGTATAGCTACTTGTAAGTTAACTGATAAGTTACTTGTTATTTTAAAGTTAAAGAACTAAACATTTTCAATAAAAATGAGCTTAAGATTTTATAATTGGGTAAACAGAACTTTTATGGTAGAAATAGCTTACATTTTTAAACAAAAACTGCTTAAAATATTGTGTTGAACCAACCAATAATTTGAGCAAAACCACTTGCTAGAATACTCAAAAAATTAAGCATCTTCAACTAAAGATCTTAGGGTAATATTGCTTTAAATTTAATGTGAAAATTACTTAAAAAGAGGGATGCAAATATGATGCACTATATTCTTAAGTAAATCTGGCATATTATTTTTTTCAGTGTACCCTGCTACTTATGAAGATGAAATAATAGGACAAAACATTATAATTGCTTCATTAATCATTAAAAACTTAACAGCTTTATTATTATTGAAAATGTGTTAAATGAAATGAAGATTCATTTTGGAAAAAGTAAAACTAAAGAAATAAAAGACCACTTAAATAAACAACTAAAAGGAAAGTAGGTACAAACATACATACAAATAGGCCTAAATAAATAAATATATAAAGCAATGTTTTAGCCTAAAAATAGAGAGATGTACAGTGTTTGATATCTTAAAGTGACTGAGACAGTTACTCAATTAGCTTTTTCATTTACGTTTTCATTTACATTTTCGTTTTATTTTACTATCTAATTTTATGTCTCATTTATTGTCCAAAGATATTAATTGAATAATTAAATAGGCCTAAATGTTTATTTACTTAAAGACATTACCAGTGAAACATGGAGAAATGTCCGGCGCATGGTCTAAAGAGCTCTTAAGTTGAATGCTACTTCATCAAAATCATAAAAATAAACAGACCTATACTGTACCTCAAGCAGATCCCTAAAATTATAATAAAAGTAATTTGGCGGCAGGACATATATTAGCAAGTCCCGCAAGTTTATTTTTAATAACTACTTTCAGTTCAGTTTTCAAAATGGCACTGTTCTCCTCATATCCAATTCTAATTGTTTTTTAACTTCTTAAACTGTTAATGGCTCAGTAACTTATGTTTTAATTTCAATTTCAGTCCCCTTGCATATGCGTGTGAAATAATGTGGCATAACAGCATAAAAAAGGAAAAGGCAGACAAAAGTTATAGCTCATCAAAATTATATTAAAATACATCCGAGGTATAAAATAATAAAACAGCTCATCAAAACAGTCTGTCTGCTATTTTATATAGGCCTGCTATATTTAAAAGACAGCTGCAAAGGGGGCTATGTTATTTTAATTCATTTCTGTTTCTGTCGCTCGCGGTTCAATGCGCGCGCCCGAGTCGTTTATATTAATTAATATATTATTTACTTTTTCTCTCCGTATGGCGGCTGTGCGCGCGCTGTCAGCTGAATACAGGCACGAACGGCGATAAAACGAACGTTTTGAACTAGAGACATCTGTACTGTGAAAAACTGTAAATACTGAAAATATTGTACATTTAATTTTTGTTGTAAATTTAAGTTGTTAATGTTACTGTTTGGTTCAATGTATGAAATATTGGTATAAACATGGGATGTTATGGATTACAGTATTAATGTCATTATATCAAATTTAAAGATTCACACAACAGTATACAGGTGTAAAACAACCTTTCAGTAAATAATGATGACAGGCCAGTTTGGGATAACCCTAAATTTGTCTGTCAGCTCATGTCTGATTTTCCATTATCAGACAATAAGGGATTTCCTTGGAGTGTTTTTTTTTCCATGAGTAAATCGAGTGGGCCAGGTGTCTGAGAATAGAGGAGATGTGTCAGCTCTCACTATATCTGTCATGCCACAGCCGTGTGTGTGCATGCGTACGTGCGTGCGTGTGTGTGCGTGCGTGGGACCAAACGTCCTCACATGTATAGAAAAGCCACTAAATGTTGAACTTGTAAGGACATTTTTCAGTACTTATAAAGAAATGGCTCATAAATCACACAGAATAACCTATTTTGAAAATGTAATAATGCAGATTGCTTTCTGTAATTTTTATTTTATTTTGTGTGTGATTTTAATAATGTAGATTGTTTCCTGTGATTTATTTATTTTTGTGTGTGTGATTTTTCTGTATAGTATAAAAATCATTACTTGTCTGGAAAGATCCCATGATGATGCCTGTACAAATTTGTGTATGTGTGTGTGTGTTTTCCTTGTGTTCCTCCAGACCAAATGTCTTCACATGCATAGAAATGCCACTAAATGTTGACCTTGTGGGGACATTTTATCAGTCCCCATAAGAAAAGGGCTCATAAATCACACCAAATTATCTATATTGAAAATGTAAAAATGCAGATTTTTTTTTGTTTGTTTGCTTTTGCTTTTTTGAGTTTGTCTGTACAGTATACAATCATTACATATATGGGAAGACCCCATAAAGATACATGTACAAATTATGGATTAATCCACCAGAAACTGCCAGTAGATTAAACGAACAAACATATTCTGCCAGTGAATATACCCATTTTGAACAGACCCTCTAAAACAAATGTAACAAAGTCCTATCAGCACTAGACTGTTATTAACACTTGTTTGGATGCTGTCGAAATATGCATTACAGGTCAATACAGCAATTACAAAAAAAAAGAAAAAAAGAAAAGTTTACAATTTGTGTAATTCCTCTCCAAGTGTATTTTGAACAGTAATTCAGTATTTCTCTAAACCAAGTCTCTGCAGGAATGCAATCGCCCTCTGTCTAAAGTCTGGAAATGTCCTGTTTGACCCTGTGGGAGGGGTGAAAATGTTGAATATGAATATTCAGAGTTCAACCGTCCTCATCCATCAAGACCAACAAGGTGCCAAGAGTTCAGCATGAGGCTATTTAGGGCATGATGGATAAGATCGGACACCGGATCTTCTTCTCTTTTGTTTCACAGATTCCAGCCATGCAATTCACTTTCAACCGCTGCTTTACTCTGCCAAAAAACACTGAAACTTTCACAAGCGCGGCTCTCACATGGGATTCAAACATGTCCAGATGTCTTGGACTGGATCTGACTTGTTCTATAAATCATCCTAGCAATATGCCTTGTGCTTGTTCATCATTTAATCGTTCTGATTTCGCTTTGAATATCACCGTCAAAGCAAAGGCTTACACAAAAATGAAAATTCTGTTATTAAATCGCAATTACTGAATGAAAGAAGGTCATACTAGAATAATGAATAGAATGACCATTTTTGGAGAGAACTGTCTCATTAAAGTTCTAGGAGGTTTGTCTAGATTATATAGTTTTATGACATATACAGTGATTTCTCCTCTCCATTCTTGTTTTCTTCCATTACAGTTGTATTGTCTCAGATGGGTGTGACGCAGAGGATGTGTTGTACTCTACAGAGTGTGAGAGATACTGATTAGTTTAGCAGGAGCTTGAGTTCCTGTGTCTGTGTGTGTGAGTGTCCAGCTGGCCCACGCTGACACACGCCTCTTAGTTTCCCAGTCCATGCACAGCTGCCCACTGGCCTTTTACTGCTGCCTGATTTACATGAATGGTCACTCAGCATTTTCTAATGTCATTTCAACTGTAGAAATTCCCAAGTAAACGCTATTTGTTTACTAATTATTGTCATGAAACATTAGTTTGTTTTCTTGTCTGTTTAGATTTAAGCTTGTCATCTATATACTGCTGATCTCGGCTTCCTTTGTAAGTGGAGTTGGATAAGAGCATCTGCTAAAATATTAAACATGTTTTGTCACATACAGTTTTTTTTATTAATTCTTTTTATCCTAGTGATTTTATATTTGTATTTACTTGCTTTTAAATACTGATTTATTTACTGAAATTATTTGTTATTTACATTTTGTCAAACTATTTATACGAAAACCAAAATCGTGTATTTGTGTTTGTATTTGTTAGACAATAGTTTCTTTTCTTTTAAGTTTTTGCTGTGTTTTCATGAAGACCTCAGATCCCAAAACACACTGTCAGTTTCGATAAGATTTAGAAACTTTTTTTAATAATAAAAAATGTTTTGCGCTATTTTGCATTTTGTGTTTGTGTGTGCACAGGTTTATAAGGTATACATGAACACAAAGTCACCATTTAAATGTGTTTCTGTGCTCGATTTCCAGCCATTTGCCTTTGCTATGGCCAACATCAGCTTTTTCTATGCACACGAGGCGCGGCCACTTTTCAAAATAGTTCAACTTTTGCCACTATGTGGATTAATACCGAATGGGTGACATTGTTATTTAATTTGGGTTGTGGTTAAGAATAGAGTATATGCTGGCGTTTAACTGCATTGCTTTAATGAACACCTGCATTGGGCTCACACCAGTATGGTTCACAAATATACTCTGTACTCTGGCTACTTGTTACGGCTCAGTGTCTGTGCCTGTTTGTTTTTTTTGCTCTCTCTCTCTCTCTCTCTCTCTCTCTCTCTCTGAGCTGTCATTTCTTTAGGTCCGCCCAGTTTCAGCTTCCCATTGGTTGAGCTAGATGTCCATCATCATTACATCTCCGATGACATCATTATCATTACCCAATCAGATGCGGAATTTCTCCTTTAAAAGGAAACCGGCCAGAAAGATCACTAGCTTGCTTTTGCTTGCTCACTGTTGTGTGTTTGGCTGGCATGTTTGACAGTTTGTGTGTTTTACTGGGTTGTTTGACAGTTTCTTTGGATAATGTGTGTCTGTTAACATTTGTGTTGAAATCTACCATTCTAAAAGAGATGTTCTAATTCTGTTTTCTTTTGATCACCAGATCCACAACATCAATGGGATTTGAGGACAGGGTAGATGTCACGTGACCTACATGCTGCTACACGTAGGAGATGCAAATGTATTATACACACTAGTTTAGAAGTGTGCGCCATTCATTGTAAGTTTTGTTTTGAGTTTGATTAGTAGTATAGTTTATATAGGGCGTGCAAACGCTGAAGACTGTTCTTTTTCTTTCTTTTATTAGATAGTTTAGAGATTGTGGCTTTTCCTAGTTAGAGTTGGTTTTGTTATATTATTTTCTTTTCTTTGGCGCCACTTTTGTTCCTCTTTCCCTTTTATTATAACTAGATTTATTTTGTTTTCTTTTTGTATATACTTTGTTTATTTCACTTTTTGTAAATAAACACCAATTTTGAGGCATTATTTGGTTGTGTGTCGGCTCCATTGCTACCACCATTCATAAAAGATCATAAATTTTAAATGTTGCTGTAACCCTAGCTTTTCCATCTTAAATAACCGTAACACTACTTCATAACCGTGGTGGGTGTTTCGCGCTGAACCCAGTCGGCCAATCACAACAGACCAATCAGTGGAGATTAGAATCAAGCAAAGGAGGGGTTTAGGAACAAATGAATTGCTGAAAGAATCATATGGATGTCGTTGGGATAATTAGGTATAAATGAACAAATATTTTAAGACAACAAACATATTTTTTGACCTTGTATGCATATCAGCCTGTTGTTGGAGAGCTTTGTATTATGCATAAAAGGGGCTCTTTAAGGTAGTTTACACACCTTTTAAACACACATGTTTTCTGTGAAGGTTGGGCTTAGGGATAGGGTAGAGCCATATAACAAACAGTTTTAACAGTATAAAATAATGCCAAAGGAGTGTCTTTGTAAACCACAGGTGTCAAAACCAGTTCCTGGAGGGCTGCAGCTCAGCACAATTTAGTTCCAATCCTGCTTCAACACACTTACCTGTAGGTTTCCAACAAGCCTGAAGGACTCAATTAGTTTGACCAGGTGTGTTTAATTAGGGTTGAAACTAAACTGTACAGCGCTGCGGCCCTCCAGGAACTGCTTTGACACCTGCTGTGTAAACCAAGTATACAAGTGTGGGTGAGCGCATGTATGAGTGTGTGCACATTCATGAGTACATGCATGCATTTGCTCATAGAAGAACAAATTGTGAGTTTAGTTTTATTTAGTGTCTTGATCCTTTATATGTGTTAAATTAATTTAATACACATAATTAATGCATGTAATTAATTAAATATTTACAAAAAATATTCTTTATGTATTACATGTATTTGCTTGTACACAACTGCAACTGAAGTTTCATCTCTTGATTCTAGCTTTTCCACATGGATAATTCTGTCTAGACTGACTTTTCTCCGCTGAACTGATGTCTGTCAGTTTAAGTAACTTGTGTTCCCACAGTCACCACTACCATTTTCCCTTAAATTATTGCCTTTCTCCCAGGAGAAAGTTAATTATGCATTATGCCATATTGTTCCACAAGTCATATTTTACCAGGATTTGGTGTATCATAGAAACAGCATCTGCAGGCAGGCTGTGGATAAGATTATGTGTGATGCTATTAAACTTTATCTGTAACTATGTTTCACCACAGGATCCCAAACACCCCTCCTGTCACTCCCTATACCCGTGCATATTCCAGCAGGATATCTGACATCAGCAGCACACACACACACATACACACACTGACCTCCTTGTGTGTCATGAACCCTAACCTGCAAGAACATGCATTTTCATTCATTCAGCTCTTTTATGAGGCTAAAGGAGAGCATGGAAGAATTCAATTCATCTCAAAAGGAAAAGCATCGCAGCTCCATCAGAAACTGAGAGTAAATATTTGTGAAAGTTAAAGAGGGCACACAGCTCTGAATGAAGCTCTTTCATACAGTGTGTGCACAGCGGCAGGGTTTGTAATAGGACTCATTAGTCTGAGGGTTTCAGAGTGTAATTATGCAGAACCTGCAGTTTGGAACATAACAGTTCTCTTGTTGGAAAGTTACACAACAGCCCGATGCTTTACAAAAACACAATTGAATTTTGTTCAGCATGCATGCCGATATTACAGACATTTTAAGACAAATGATCTGAACCACAACAGAACAGGCCACTGATCATTAAATATTTCATGATGTTATGGAGAGGTCATGAAATGTCATGACAACAATTGTTTTTGTAACTTTAATAAATTAATCAGGTTTCAACCATTTTTTTTTTGTTAAGCCCAGATTAATAAAGGGACTGAGCCGAAAAGAAAATGAATGAATGAATGAATGAATGAATGAGGAACATTTTTTTATTATTTATTATAGTATTAAGTATGCAGCCTAAATTTATCAAATAAAATTGATTTCGTTTATTTTAAAACCTTCATTGATCTTATTATGTTTTTGTTGATTTTACCCAGTTATTTAATAATAGAAAATTGTTAGCAGTGCCTTTTGAAAATCAGCACTATAAAATATTCTATTCTATATTCTGCAAAAAAAAAATAGTACTCACATTAATAAAATATATAAAAATGTAGAGTAAATATCCTAGTGTTTTGTGAACCATCCTGTAGTTTTGACCACCCTAAAGTACTTTATAAGTTCTAGTGGTAACTCTAAACAACTATGGTGATTTACACAAATGACCCAATTCTGTAGTCTTCTATATTCTATATTTTCAATTACTTTAAAAAAGAAAAATAACTGATTACATCTGATTTTTGATTACTTTTAAAGTTGCTAATGGTTATTTTTAACTAAATTATCTTTTAAAGCATTTATACCAAGCAGGTGTACTGAAATCTTTTATCACTTGAATTAAGATTATATTAATGTCACCAAATATACTAAATACCATATTGGTGTTTCGTAACATCTAGGTTTTTTATAAGGTGAGTTGTGATCTTAGTCCCTTATGATCTGGAGGACCAGGACATACACTACAGACAATTTAGCTCACCCAATTCACCTACAGCACATGTTTTTGGACTGTGGGGGAAACCGTATCACCTGGAGGAAACCCACGCAAACATGGGGAGAACATGCAAACCCCACACTGAAATGCCAACTGACCCAGCTGGGGCTCGAAGCAGCGACCTTCTTGCTTGCCACTGTTTTAGGACATTTTGTCAATTTTTATCTAAGATAAATGCCTTTGCGATAAGTTATAAGATTAGAAAAGAACAGAGGAAGGAGCTTGGTAATGGATGAATTTGAATGCAAGTTGATCATGTCTCTGCAACTTTATGAGAAATTCTCTACGCCATTGCTGCTGTACTGAGTGGCCATTGTGTGGTTTTGACATTTGACTTTAAATAGCCTCTGCCATCAGGACAGGCTGTTTGCATGAAGGGTAAAAAGACTCTCTGATATTTGTTTACATTTTCTTGTATTTAAAAAAAACACAAAGTGCTGCCCAGTTCAGTGAGCAGAGTATAAATGTAACACTACTAAATCCTTCTTTACTTAAGTGTTATGTACTATATTAAAAGTATGAATGTCCTGTCCTAGATTAACTTTAGTATTAGCAAGGAAACGCAGTGTCCGTGTTTATCCCTGCAGTCCACATTTGGCATTCCTGCAGGTCATGTTGCGCAGATCACAGCATCATGTGACTGCTAGACACATTTTTACTATAGCATTTGGAAACGATGACTGTGGCTCCAAAGCTGAAAATCACTTTGCGGAATGCATTGGCTGAGATACACAACGACAGAGTGACTTCTTGAGAAATATTGACTTGCTTCTTGCTATATTTTCTTAAAATATATTCATTCTTTCTCCTTCGGCTTAGTCCCTTATTTATCAGGGATCGCAACAGCGGAATGACCTGGCAACTATTCCGGCATATGTTTTACACAGCGAATGCTTTTCCAGCAGCAACCCAGTACTGGGAAACACTCATACACTCTCACATTCAAACATAGTCATAAACTCCGGCCAGTTTAGTTTAGTCAATTCACTTATAGCACATGTATTTGGACTGTGGGGGAAACCGGAGAACCTGGAAGACTTAACATACATAAATCAATGTTTCTTTAAACTTTCTTTTAGGTCACTTGCCAGGTTTCCATCCTAACGTGAAGGAAATATTTTCATGCATGTATTTATTAATTTGCCTTCACCTTATACCTTTTTTTCAGGGGTCATTACAGCAGAATGAACCGCCAACTATTCCAGCATTTGTTTTACGCAGCGAATGCTGTTTCAGCCGCAACCCTGGGAAACACCAATACATTCTCACATTCACACACACTCATACACTATGGCCAATTTTGCTTACCCAATTCACACTGCATGTCTTTGGACTGTGGGGGAAACCGGAGCACCCGGAAGAAAACCCACACCAACACAGGGAGAACATGCAAACTCCTCAAAGAAACGCCAACTGGCCCAGCCAGGACTCAAACCAGTGACCTCCTTGCTGTTAGGCAT
Organism: Danio albolineatus; assembly: GCA_903798035.1. NCBI lineage: Eukaryota > Metazoa > Chordata > Actinopteri > Cypriniformes > Danionidae > Danio > Danio albolineatus. The sequence goes on from CAIGQQ010038318.1 coordinate 3,807,552, forward strand.
CAGTGCTAACCATTGAGCCACCGTGCCATTGGAAATATTTATTCATTCATTGAATTTCTTTCGGCTTAGTCCCTTTATTAATCCGGGGTCGCCACAGCGGAATGAATCGCCCACTATTCCAGCATTTGTTTTACGCAGCGAATGCTGTTTCAGCTGCAACCCAGTACTGGAAAACACCAATACATTCTCACTTTCACACACAATGGCCAATTTTGTTTATCCAATTCACCTATACTGCATGTCTTTGAACTGTGGGGGAAACCGGTGCACCCAGAAGAAAACCCACACCAACACAGGGAGAACATGCAAACTCCTCAAAGAAAAACCAACTGGCCCAGCCAGGACTCGAACCAGTGACCTCCTGGCTGTAAGGCATCAGTGCTAACCATTGAGCCACCGTGCCATTGGAAATATTAAAGTTCCCCCCCCAAAAAAGAAAGAAAAAATCCCAAATGCAAACTTGGTGCATTTCCATCCAGTTGTTCAACAAATGTGTTTCCACCGCCTATTATTCACATTAACACTTTTTCACCAAAGCCACCTCAAATTTTTTTGCCAATTATATATTTTATTCCGGCGCCACGGTGACGTAGTAAGTAGCACGTTCGCCTCACAGCAAGAAGGTTGCTGGTTCGAGCCCCGGCTGGGTCAGTTGGCATTTCTGTGTGGAGTTTGCATGTTCTCCCTGTGGTTGCGTGGGTTTCCTCCGGGTGCTCTGGTTTCCCCCACAAGTCCAAAGACATGTGGTACAGGTGAATTGGATAGGCTAAATTGTCCGTAGTGTATGAGAGTGAATGTGTGTGTATGGATGTTTCCCAGAGATGGGTTGTGGCTGGAAGGGCATCCGCTGCGTAAAAAATATGCTGGATAAGTTGGCGGTTGATTCCGCTGTGGCGACCCCGGATTAATGAAGGGACTAAGCCGACAAGAAAATGAATGAATTAATGAATATTTTATTCCAAACTTGGAATTTCCATCACTCATTTCTCATGCAAAGCTTCAAAATGTGCATTAACACAGGGTGATGGAAACCCACATGCATTCTTCATGACACAGCCTTAACACTGTTTTTTACTCTCTTTAACTGCCTGTTTCAGCAGACAGTATATTTAAGTTTAGTACTCCATTAATAATCTTCCGCCCACCTTAAGTATACGCAGCATCATTTGTGCAGTGGAAAACATTACACATAGCTCATAAATCTGGACAAGTCAGAACAGGACAAGTGGCGTTTATGGAGAAGCAGCAGAGGTGAAGCCAGAGGACAGACTGAGCATCTGTCTCTTTTGTTTGAGAAGAAGCAGCTCTTCACATGGCTGTTATTCACTGCATGGAGGTGGGCAGTAATGAGACAAGGTCATTTCCCACCCACACCTGCAGGCATACAGATGCTGAGGGCCTTGAGGATTCAGACACGGTCATGAACTGACTTCAAGCTAACTGGCATAATAACACTCAAAACAACGTTCAAGCTAATGTTTGAGTTTAGTAATGTCCTCTGTTTCAAGAGTACTCAATTTTAATAAAACTAAAATAAAATAAAAGGCGACACGGTAGCGTCAGTTGGCATTTCTGTGTGGAGTTTGCATGTTCTCCCTGTGGTTGCGTGGGTTTCCTCCAGGTGCTCCAGTTTTCCCCACAAGTCCAAAGACATGTGGTATAGGTGAATTGGGTAGGCTAAATTGTCTGTAGTGTATGAGTGTGAATGAGTGTGTATGGATGTTTCCCAGAGATGGGTTGCAGCCGGAAGGGCATCCGCTGTGTAAAACATATGCTGGATAAGTTGGCGGTTCATTCTGCTGTGGCGACCCCAGATTAATAAAGGGACTAAGCCGAAAAGAAAGTATAAAATAAAATAAAAAAAAATTAGACTGAAATATTATCTTTTACATTCAAAAAACAGGCTCAAGAAGTATGGTGGTTTAACCTTTAATTTTTTCAATAAAATAAAATAAAATAAAATAAAATAAAATAAAATAAAATAAAATAAAATAAAATAAAATAAAATAAAATAAAATAAAATAAAATAAAATAAAACTGAAATATTATCTTTTACATTCAAAAAACAGGCTCAAGAAGTATGGTCAATTCAGTGTGGTCAAAAAGCTGTGGTTTAACCTTTAAAACTTCTATTTAATTTGTCAAGCAAATTAATCAACAAAACTGAACAAAACTAAACTAAATACTATGCATAATATAGTAGTACTTAATAAAGCTAACAGCTGAGTCATAACTCTGTCTCAAACTACAAGATTTTGCTTTACCCTATTTCAAACAAAAATAATTAACTAAATGTATTTAATTAAAATAAAGATTTCAACAAAGTGCATTTCAAACCTAAAGTCCACATGATGTTGATCATGTCACGAGCTCTGCATAATGTTATGGTGCTTACAGCTCAGAACTCTTTCCCATAACATTGAAAGTACTGCCTGAAGTGAAGTTGGTGTAGGCCTAATGAGTGGGTATTGACAGATGACCATTCACTGGGTGACACTGCTCCAGGCTAAAACTATCTGAAACGCCCCTCAATCCTGCGCTCAATGAAAAACCTTGTATTTAGTAACGGTCCAGTTACTCGCCACACATTGTCCACATGCTGTGAGTCTGAGGTACTATTATTATCATTATCGGCCATCATTATCATACAATTTGCCTTATGTACTTTCCATACACAGCAACACTCACTATGACAGAAAATGAAGATGAGCTTTGAGTGCTAGTGACAGGAGAAAGTGCCCAGTAAAGTTTCTCTTACCCTTTAACCTCTAAATGAATGGGTGCTGATTCCAAATGAGACGTGCACACACACCTCTTTAAAATGACAAGAGAGGAGGAGAAGCTTGAATTGGGTCACAGATTTTCCTTGTTAGAAAACCGTTTTGCAGAAGTAATTAAACAAGTTTTAAATTTGCTGTTCTTATACTGCAGTATCATCTAAACCTGTCAGAAGCCATGTAAACCAGCGTGGGAAATTTGAACAAGTTTATGGTTTATCAGTTAAAGAAATGTAAAAAGTTAATCATTTGCTCACCCTAATGTTGTTCAAATAATATTTGAATTTCCTTTTTCTGTGGAAGAGTTTCTGCAGAATTTCCTGCTCAAAGTTCCCCACATAATGAAGGTCAATAGGCCAGGTACTGCAAAAAAGACCATAAAAGTATCTCAAAAATTGTTCAAATGACTTGTGTTTATCTAGTCTTATTTCTATTCATTTTTAAAGGGTCTATGATATAAAGAATTTTGAGTTTATTGTCATATCAGGCAAAAAAAATAAAAAGTATAAGTTTACCACATTTTGTAAATAACACTTTTCCATAAATATAAAAATGTTCTAATGATTAAGTCATCAACAGCAACAAGTAATACACAATATAAAATACATAAATAATAATAATGATAATATATAAGATGTATATAATATTTATTTAAATTATACTTATTTCATATTTTATAAGATTAATATAATATTTATTAATATAAGAAATTAAAGTCTCTCCAGATAAAAAATGTTGTCTGATAACATTAAAATAGGGCATTCCACAAGAACGTTTAAGTTAAATCTGTGTATGTATTGACATACTGAAGAGGTCTTTGTACCAGCATAATCTCAATGCAAGTGTCATAGCTTAAAATGTCCTTCTCATTATAAACTAGCACTTATTTAGCCAAGATTCAAAATTGATTTATTCAGATACTAAGTTTACATGTGACATCTTCGAGCATCACAACATAGCACACTAGATGCGAGAATCACATCATCTTAAGCAAATAGAATCAATTACAATCACGTGTCTGTGAATCTGTGCAAAAGACAGGCAGACAAACAAGACATTGGTAAACAACATGATTTTTACAGTTTTTGGCACATCAAAGTGATTTTGAATGTTCTGACAATATCCACATGGAAAGAACCTATATGATAATATATATGCATATATGAAACCTATATGCAAAATATATGCCCATATATGATAATATATATGCTGCATTTCTGCGTTTATATATGCCACATATAGGCAAAATTGAGGTGCATAAATAATATACATGCCATATAGGTCTCCTGTATAGCTTCTTTATATCCACACATAAGCCCTATATGTAAATATAGGGCATATCTCCTATATAGCTCATATCCCATGGCAACTGTCATATGTGATGCCTAGCTCATCTTTTCGATTATCAAGGCTAAGAACTAGCTAACAAAGAACTAAAAAAAAAAAAACACGCACACACAAAAAAAGTGTATGTGTTTACACTTGAAATTGGTAGCATGTAATTGGCATATACGGAATTTAACAATGACAAATAAGTGAGAGCCCACACAGAAAGAACCTATATAAACATATATGTTGTAATATAATTTTTTAATATATGTGACATATATAAAATTGGCCATTTTCCTATATTGTAAGTGCATATATACAAATAATATAGGAAAATGGGCAATTTTATATACAGTACGTCACATATATTAAAAACCCAAAACCTATATAAACATATATCTATATAGGTTCTTTCCATGTGGGCATTTTTGCTTTCTATTCTATTTTGTGTTCTAAAGACGAACAAAGGTGTCAGGGGACTGGAAGGACATGAGGGTAAAATTATGAGTAAATAATGACAGAATTGTCCTTTTTAGGTTAAAGCCCCTTTTAAAGGGGCTAGTTTAGAGAGAGGGTGCGAACAAGGCCACTGTGTTTGTTTGTAAACATTATAAGTGAACCATAAGAAACTGAGTAAATAATAATAATAATAATAATAATAATAATAATAATAATAAAGAATACATTTGAAAAAGTCAATGTTCTGACCAAACCCAAAATGGTAAGCTGAAAAATAGACACTTGTTTACATAAGAAAACAAACAGATACACAAACTATACACAGTTTGAAAAGCAGCTAAACATGACACAAAAGTAGTAGAAATTACCTTTCATAAAATGGTTGGTTTCAGTTGTTCATAACTGAATATAAGCTTTGTCCAACGCTGTTTGTTCGTGTTCTTTTTGACAAAACTGTCAATTTTGTTAACTGAGTATCCTAAGTATCCGAGTATCCGAATAAAAGCCCTCATACTAATGATTACTCTTGTAGTCTCGACGGTTAGGTCGACAGAAACACAAGTGTCGCATAATTACTGCTGAAAAGGAAAATTTTTGAAGGAAAAACGTTTCACCGGTCGTTCGGCGTGCTCATATGAACACACTAGGGCGTTCAGACGTCAGCCGCGTGACGCTACGTTGTTACAAGTTGCGTTTCCATCCGCTCTCGCAAATTAATGCGCAAATAACAAAATATTGCATTAGACGTTTAAAGCACTCGCTGTTTCCATTTTAAAGTGGCATTTCCTAAGAAACTATAGCGTGACACACAGCAATAAAAGTAAAGTTTATACACAATGGTGAAACATGCTTTTTCTTCCATAAACATGCATTGTGTTTTTTAATATAAGCATATCTTGACGTTTTCATAAACTGTGCATAAAATAGCTTGGTGTGGATACACTGGTTTTCCCATTTGTCACCTGCTACTGTAATTAACCTTTTTAAATGATTTTATAGTCATAGCTTACCTTGGAAAATACTATGGGCGCAGTACCCATGGAAAAAAAGCCTATGGTTTTTGAAACAGTATGAGAGTAAATAAATGATGGAATGTTAATTTTGGGTGAACTGTCTCTTCATTATGTCAAATAGAGAGTGAAATAATAATACAAATAAACCTTCTGCAGGAGACAGCTTGTCTCTGCAGCCTACTAAATTGAGCCCCTCTCTGTCACTGACAGACCCCTGCCTAAAACTCATTCATGAGCTCTCAAAGTAGTCTTTCTTTTCTCTTCTGGCAGCCAGTGGCCTGCTGCAGACATAAGCGAGAGATGCATTGAGGACTGAATAGGAACAAATTGTTTAGCACTATGGATTATAGTGGTAAAAGCGCTCAGTCTCCCACTGGGGGTCTCATTCCCTCACAGCATCACTACAGCTGGCAATATGAATGCTGTCCAGAATGAATATTCTGGCATTATTTATTCAAACTCAATTTTTCCCATATTCTGTGGATTGTGGAAGGACATATTTTTGACAAACTGTTTGCAGATGTTTGTACTACATGAACTTTTGTGTATGCGAGTTCCAATTAATCTGATATGGGCTTAAAAGTGATTAAATATTAATTATAAAGTGCACTTTCTTTAGCAGCCTTGGTTCTGGAATTATTTTTCCTATATTGATTTTTTATGTCTTGGTTAAAGCATTATAAACAAAGCAAACAGCTATGAGATTAATCGCATTTGCTTTTTTTAAAGGAGCATTCCGCTTTTTTTAAATAGACTCTTTTTTCTCCACACTCCCTTTTTTAATTCCTGATTTTTAATTGGCCAATCTTCTGGTGGGAGCACTTTTAGCTTATCTTATCATTGCATAGATAATTGAACCAGATTATATCATAAGCATGCCGCACCAAAATTACCAAAAAGTTGCATTTTTTTAATTTAAAATAGACATATGCTGATTTTCAATGATATTCAATATATCATGATAATGAGCATGCACAATATTGATGCCATGGGCACTTCAAAATACAGTCAATAATAAGGTATTATTTAAAGGGGCTCTATGATGTCAAACGTTATGCAACAGTTGTGTGTTTGTGACTAGCCTGCCTCTAATGGTAAAAATTAATTAAATCTATTTTTATATTATTATGCTTTATAAAAAACAGTCTGCAGACACACTTTAATTGACATTCTCCCGTTGTGTGTATCATCAGAGGGGAAAGCTCCACCCATTAGTTATGATCTCTCCCTTATTAGCATAGAAAACTCTGAGTGAGAAGAAGCCATCTAACATTGGAGCTTTAGCTCCGTACCTGCTGAAGATGATGTCAGCGTCAAAGAGGCATTATAAATGTTGAGTTTTAGATTACTTTTGGATTACTTACCTCTAATGTTGGGGAGGTTACTTTGGAAATCTAATAGGTTACAGATTACAAATTATATTAAATGTAATAATAGTGTACATTTTCAATTACTTTATAAAAGTAAAGTAGCTGATTACATTTGATTACTATTTGATTACTTTTAAGTTTCTAATGGATATTTTTTTATTTTCATTTTCAAGCATTTATACCAAGCGGGTCTGAGCTTACAGAAGCTCTGTTTACTGTTAGAATTTCAAAATCTTTCATCACTTGAATTAAGATTATAATAATGTATTTTTTATAACAAAAAAAAATAGTGATTATGTTAAAATAGCTCAGTGGTTACGTCACTCACATCTCACGCCAAAGACCAGGGTTCTATCCCTGTGTTCTACACATTCTACACATTCAAACACGAACATGTTTTTGTGCAAATCTTTAATTCACAGACTCAGGTGGAAAACTATTCGCTTGTGGATGTAAAATTAATAGAGCACGTGGATGATAGAACATGCATTTGCAAATAATATTGATACAAATTTCATCCCATACCACACCACCACCAGTGTGCAACATCCACTTGGATGATGCAACGGCAGCCACAGGACAACAGCTCGAGCGCACTCACCACACACCAGCTAAAGGGGGAGTGGAGAGACAGTGATAGAGCCAATTCAGTGGATGATTGGGAGGCCATGATGATTAAGGGCCGATAGAGGGAATTTGGCCAGGACACAAGAAGTGCCATGGGATTTTTTAATGACCACATAGAGTCAGGACCTCGGTTTAATGTCTCATCCAAAAGACAGCATGGTCCCTTCACAATACTGGGGCATTAGGACACACACAGACCACAGGTTTAGTGCCCCCTGCTGGCCTCACTAACACTACTTCCAACAGCAACCTAGTTTTTCTCATGTAGTCACCCATCCAGGTACAGCCCTGCTTAGCTTCACTGAGTAACCGGTCCTAGCTTGGAGGGTGATATGTCTGTGTTATGGCTGTGGAACCATACTATGCTTTAGTACGGTTCCATTTCTTAATATTAGTTAGTTTAACTAAAGACAACAAAAAAGCTTTCTAACAAACTTTAACATTTATTCATACATTTTCTTTTCGGCTTAATCCCTTTATTAATCAGGGGTCTCCACTGCAGAATGAACCACCAACTTATCCAGCATATGTTTTACGCAGTGGATGCCCTTCCAACTGCAACCCAACACCGGGAAACACCCATACACACTCATGCTCTGTCACACACATAAACTACAGACAATTTCAGCTAAAACCACGCGAACACAGGAAGAATATGCCATACAAAAACCCAGCTAAGGCTCGAAACAGCGACTTTCTTGCTGTGAGGCAACATCGCTACCCACTGGGCCACCGCACCAGCCCTAACTTTAACGTAACTAATAATAAATATTAACTAATGTAGATTTTAATGCATTAAGTAACACTTAATAAGAATTTACCTATGTAAGTGCTACCTATTGTCCTTTATCACATACCTTGTGTATGCAATACACTAATTATTTTACCTTAATTGGTTACTATACCTGTTGGTTATTATATCTGCTAAAATAACCTTTTTTTTTTGCAGCTCAGGAAAATAAAATTTGCTATTTTCATGGCTATGAGCTTTATTCTCATTCCAGTGTATTAATCAAAAAACTTTGCTGCTGTACCACTTTATATTAAGTGTCCTTAACTACTATGTGCTTGCATCAAAAAATAAATACAATGTACTTACTGTGTTCATAATGTATTTGAGAACACTTGTGGTGCTTTTGAGTTGGGATAGGTGTAGGGTTAAGGACAAGTTTGGTGGTATGGGTAGGTTTAAGGGTGGGTTAAGGTATAAGGGATGGTCAACAGTGTATTTAAAAATGTAACTACAGAAATTAATTACAGATGTAATTACATACAGGTATTTAATCAAGCATAAGTACAATGTAAAAACATGTATTTACACAACAAGTACATTGTAACAAATTATTAATTTTGGTGTAATTGCATAGTAGTTAAGGCCACTTAATATAAAGTGGGACATATTTAACTATAATAATAATAATATAAAACAGTTGCTTTCATTTAAAATCTGAAGTAAAAAAAATGAAAATCTGACAAAAACACAAATAAGTTTTGCATATGAATACAGATATTTATGTATATTTCTATATATTCAATTCAGTTTCACTCTGATTTTTTAAATATATTTTTATTTTTTTTCCATGTCTTGTAGATAAAGTTGCTTTTTCTGTACAAAGTTTACAATTTTACAAAAGGTTGAATAAATGTGAACAAATGGATTTAACAAAGGAATATACAGCTGATTAACATACTCTTAGCTCACAACAAGTCTGTCTTTGTCAAGTTTATCAGTTAAAAATCAATTGCCCTAACAAAAAAGGAATTTAGATCTGACTGTCGTGTTCGATTCAAAAATCGAACTCGGCAGTCTTACCAATACAGTTAGTCAGTCATCATTGCTTGGTAAATCACTAGATAAAACTATCTTCTAAATGACAAAAAAATTAAGAAATTAACCAACAAGTATAACAGAGTTTGCATCAAAAGCTTTTTACTTCATGGTATTGCAAAACAAGAGGTAGAAACAAGCCATCAGGATTGAATCTTATCTCTAGCACACATTGATCTCTAGAGTCATGTGACCTCTCATTAACTCCTGCTTTATTCTCTGAATGAACAAAGAGCAAATGATTCACCCATGGCGATACAATCTCAAGACGTCGTCTTTGTGACCTAATGTTACATTTTCCTTTAAAGCCATTTCAGCTGACCAGGGTCATTCAACCTTTACTTTTTGACTAAAAAATAAATATGGCACAAGTTTGAATCTTTTCATGCATGGTATATAAGATGCTTTAGTAAACTTTTAAAGCTTTGATCAAACTTCTTGAGACTCTGTGACAGTCAGACTAGCAGAGAGTCTGGAAGCAAAATGAATGAGTGGTATGAAGTTATAATGAGGGTAGTTTAGACTGACTGTGAGCACTATAGCAGATGGACATCAGACATCATTGATCTCAATGGAAGAGAAGTCTGAATGATAGCATGCCATCTGGGATCCACCACTGTATGATGTATAGTATTAATATTATAATGAGGCACCAGTTTGTTCACAATATTTGAGTTATTGTTAGCAGAGTCAAATGTCAGCCACTGCGTTTGTGATTTTTTTTAAAAACATATGGACAACAGTGGTTTTATTCTGTAAATAAAAATTAAACAGCTTTTATTCCAGCTAATCTAAAATAAATCAGACAGTTTTTTTTATACATGTTTTCAAAAATAAAACTTTCATGTAAAAATATAAAGGTCATTAAATGAGGAGAACAACTCTCAAATAATTGGATGAACTAATCATTTTGAGTTTTGCATAGTCCGTATTAACTTTGTTTTAATTGTTTTTAATATTCAATAACATTATATAATAATAACAGTATATATTTCAATAATTGCAAGGTATTTTATAGTAATTTATTTAATAATATATAATCATTTAATTTATTAAACATACTTTATGTAGTGATGTTATAATAATAATCAAAATCAAAGTAATACTGATTTATATTCTTGTCAATGCTGATTTGTTTTTCTAGGGTTCATTTTAGGTGTGTTTCTAACCTCGGAGTCGAGGTGACAACAAAGGTGAGGGTCCAAATGCAGTTTATTTAACAAAGTCAGGCAGGCAATGGTCAAACAGGTACAAACTGTAGCATGAGGAAAATCTAAAAGTGAAGTCGATTGGTGCAGGCAGCAAACAGTCTAATCAATAAACAAGGCAAGGGCAAAATGGTTTTATTTATGGATTGTAACTCTGGATTATTGGAAATGGACAAAATAACAAAAAATATTATTTTGTTTGAAAAGTACCACATCCACATAGCAAAATGTATGCTGAGTGTACCAAATAGTAAACAATTTTTCAGAGATTTAAATATTTTTATGATTCCCTGACTTCTATACAGAGTAATCCAAAGCTCTTAGGACATCCCAACTGCTGAAAAGAAATGTACATGATTAATTTTTGTTGTTAATTGCCTTGTATACTGTTTTATGTATAATTCTGTACTCCCATTTAATCAATAAAAAATACAAAAAAATAAATAAATGAAAAAAATAAACAAGGTAAGGGGCAAGAAGAACAGTAAAACTAGACAGGAAAAACACTTTGTAAAGTTCAAGGAAAAAACAAGACTCAGCACAGTGTGTGTGTATGAGAGGTGAATATATAACCCAGGTAATCAGTTCATGATGAGCTTCCAGCTGTGTAAGAGTAATCAGGCATGATGTGAAACTGGTGTGTGTGAGGTGCATGATGGGATGTGTAGTTCATTTCAGTGGCAAATGTGTAGTTCGGGTAATAGCGAAATTTCTGTAAGGTCTGGATTGCTGGCTATCGTGACAGATCTACCCTCTAGGAGTGGATTCCAGATGCTCCAAATACAGTGCAAGGATACTCTGATCCTCTGTGGGACTCGGGTGGTGGCTCTGATCCTCCATGAGACATGTGAATCTGGTGCCTGCCATTTGAGGAATTCATGAGTATTTGGTGCCCGCCGTTCAGGGAATGCATAAGGATCTGGCACCCACCCTTTGGGGATTCATGAGGATCTGGCTGAAAACTGGAGCATAAGGGTAATCTAAAAGCGAAGTCGAGGTCACAGGTGAAGAGATCAGAGCAGACGGCAAACAGCATAAACAATAAACAAGGCAAGGGTCAAAAAGCACAGCAAGACTAGACAGGAAGAACGCTTTGTGATGTTCATATGAAAAACAAGATTCAGCGCTTCCAGCTGTGTGTGAGTAATCAAGCATGATCTGGAAATTGGTGTGTGTGTGAGATGCAAGATGGGATATGTAGTTCATTTTAGTAGCAGATCAGTATAGTTTAGGTGTTGTTGAATGTGAATGTTGTCCAGATCTGTAAGTGTCAGCGTTCCTGTGTCATTTGTCCAGTGTTTTGGTGTGATCATGTTGTTTCTATGTTTGTGTCATGTGATTTCCCCATGTGCTTCTGTGTTTGTATCATGTGATCCCTTTGTTCTTTGTTTCCTGCCGTTTCTTGATGTTCATTAGTTTCACCTGTGTGTCACCCCTGTTTGTGATTTGTGTAATCATGTCCTGTGTATTTAAGTGCTGTGTTTTGTTCAGTCCAGCGTCCGGTATTGAATTGTCTTCCTGTGTATTCCCATGTGTGATTCCAATGTTCCTTGTAAGTGTTCAGTTTGTAAATAAATACGTATTTTGATAATTCCTGCAATCCTGTACATTTGTGAGAGCGAGTCGTGACAGTAAGTGATAGTATTGTGAAAGTATTGTGAAATATTTATATATAAAATATCCTTGCGATTTGACAAATTGTCAAAAATTGTCAATCAAGAATTATTCTCAAGAATTATTAGGCTCCCAGAGACTATGCAGCGCTACTGATGTGATCCAAGACCCGCAACGAGACTATCCCAAAGTTCCATAATCCTGGACCACGCTGTATCCTGAGCAGCTGTTTGGTGCATGTAGACAGTAGACAGCATGAGACTGGTTCCTGTGACCCTCCAAGGACAGACGAACCTCGAGTTCTTCTGCAGCTCTACACAAGACGTCTGGCCATAGGAGAAATGGTCGTGCCCAACTGAGCCTGGTTTCTCTCAAGGTTTTTAATTCTTCACTTTCGCCAATTGGGGACTTTTTTCCTCGCCACTGTCGCCACTGGCTTGCATGGTTCGGGACTTGTAGAGCTGCGCATCGATGGATTTGCTCTTAAGTGGTTGGACTCAAAGTAGTGAATATTAAGCCACAGTGAACTGAACTAAACTGAACTCCAACACTAAAAACTGGACTGACACTGTTTCAATTTACTATAACCTTCTATGTGAAGCTGCTTTGGCACAATCTACATTGTAAAAGCGCTATACAAATAAAGGTGAATTGAATTGAATTGAAAAGAATGAGTAATGCTGAACTGCAGGTTTAGTAAGCTGTGAGAATAGGCTGACTAGTTTGCTAGTTTACCAAACCAAATAATGTTAGTTGCTCAATAAACTTGTATTTGCCATACTGACTTAAAAAAACAAACAATTCTTTGAATGCATTAGTAACAGCTTGACTGCTTACTCTTGACAAATACCAACAAATATCAAATATTATATAATAAAATAGAACGAGAATTTAGTATATTTTTGTAAATAACAGAAATTCGATTTGTTTAAAACTAGCTAATTTCAAGCTTGGATTTTACTGTATTGTTTACATACATAACATCTTCATCTTCTACTCAGGAAAATGGAGGTTGTGTCTGATTTTATTGCTTTAAAATACACATGAATGGCACAGCAATTTGTGAAAGTAACCTCCAGGAGATTGTGTTATCCGTTTCATGCATCCATTAGATCTGTACAGACAAATAACTATCCTGACAATTAGAATTTTCGTTAAACATAGGGGTTTTATTCCTGAATCATTTGGACAAGTATATTCCATTGAACTCCTGTGGTCTTTTCAGAGGTTACGTCATTTCGGATTAAGCGCTGTTTTCCGCTTTCACGCTGTTCAAAGAGAGAAATTCTCCGTCAAGCTTTCCGCTGTCCTTTCTCCCTCTGGAACCCATGGTGTCTTTTTGTGTGACCTTTGACCTGGACTCTTTTGCCGAGCGTTTGGGTGACTGGAGGTCAAAGGAAGGACAGACACAATGGAGGGGTTGAGTTTAAGAGGAGAGTGTTCAGCCTGGGAGTTCCATCACTTTAAATCAATGTGCCTCAATAGGCCGGGGGGGAGCTTCGTACATACCACCATCAAACATCCCAGTATCCCACTGTGTTAGCAGGGTGAGGAGATCTTGGAGTATTTGAGAAAGGACCATAGATTTATAGCGTTTGGGCTGTTCTGAATTCTTTCATTCATTGGAAACTGGAACCACAGGAATCTCTGCATGCTGCTAGATTCATTTGTGAATTTAGTTTCTCTTAGTGGAGGACTTATTTAAATGTAATGTGAAACCTCATTCTCATCTCTCTGCTGCAGTTCTGGAAGCACATTCACAAAAAAGTGTTTCCGCTTAATAATCGAAATGATTTAATGACATTGAGATCTGATGAGTAAGCATTTCTGGGTTAAAAAAGATGTTCAATTCAAGTTTATTTGTACTGTATAGAGCTTTTGACAACAAATATTGTTTCAAAGCAGCTTTACAAAAGGTGTACATTATTATATTACAATCAAATTAAGTTTAAGTTACAATCAAATATTATTATATACAGACATCATTAACCTGCAGTTTTGTAGCACATATCTCATACACCATACCGTTGTGATGCATTGTGTGTATGCTTTACTTAAAAGATAGGTCTTTAGTATTGAACTTAGAGAGTGTGTCTGAGCCTCGGACATTATCAGGAAGACTATTCCAGAGTTTAGGAGCCATAAATGAGAAGGCTTGACCTCCTTTAGTAGACTTTGCGGTCACACTTTATTTTGATGGTCCGTTTGTTGAGTTTAAGTTACATTGAAACGAATTCCCATTAGATTATATGTAGACTGTTAGGTTGGGGTTAGGGTTGGGCTTGGGCTTAGGGTTAGTGGAAGTTGACATGTACCTGCAAAGTTTCTTATAGTCAGTTAAATGTCTGTTGAATGTCAGTATCAACAGATATTAAGTAGACAGTCTACTAATACTCAAATGGACCATCAAAATAAAGTGTTACTGATTTTGCTATTCTAGGTACTACCAGAAGCCCTGAGTTTTAAGATCTTAAAGAGCGTTTGTTTAAATGTTTTGGGTTAAATTCAGATTTTTACTTTGGAAGGCTGGTGAGTGGCTGTCTTGGGCCACTGTGAGCATTATGTAATCGCACTTTAAATTGCTGTGCTCCTCGTCGTGTCATTATTGACATTTCTGCATGCTCCTGTGACTGCTGTCTTCCCGTTCGTTATCAGCATGGAAGCCTTTTTCTGCCAGATGGGTGACGGGCATCTTGTGTAGTGATTGAGTTGCGGCTTGAGCGTCTTATCCTGGTTTCTTTGTGGCACGTGCTGGAAGCTGCTGTTTTGTTTCTCTTGGAAATTTGTATGGCTTTAGTTTCACTTTTGTTTTGCTTTATTCTGTGCTGTTCTCTGATGTCAACTGCTTGCAATTGTTTTGCTTTAACTGTGTTGCTTCAATTGTTCTATTTGTTTTCCTGTTAAGTTGCTGCTTTACTTAGCTTTAAATGTTGCTTTTGTTGCGCTCCTTCTTGCTCTAAATTTGCAGTTTTGTTTAATATAACTTTAGCTATAATTGTTTATATATATATTGTTTAATATAACTTTATACTATTTGAGATTAGCTGGGGCCTGTTGCTCTGCCATACCCAATGGTGACTTGTAGCTTCCTTCTCAGGTAGTTGTTTATTATTGTTGATGTCTCTGTGAGCCCATTGTTTTTTTTTATTATTTAGCTTAGATAGTTTGTTCATTTTGCCATTTCTAAATTGTGTTTTATTCTCTCTTCTTTTTCTTTCCTTTTTTTTTAGGAGCTGGGGGTGTCTAATGTTGGCAGTCGGGGTCGTTGTTTTGAATCTAAAAGCATGCACGTGTATATTTGTTGGGTCTTTTTTTTTTGGCACAATGCCTAACCTGTCCGACTGTGGTAAGCCCCAGCTCCTCTGTTTGGATGTAGTTTTGTTTTTTGGGGGGTTTTTTGCCACCACTATCGTCTTTTAAAGTGTGTATGTTGACTGCTTTTAAATATTTTTGGTCCAAGGATAATCAAATTAATCGAATCAAATAAATTTTTCATATCTACGACTCATTGTCTTTGTTGGAAGAGAGTTACGAATCTGCATTTCATGTCCCAGGTAATGTTACTGGGTGGCGTAGTCGAGCTTCATTTGCAAGAGTTTCCATGGTAATTTGGCTCTATTGTGCCAGTTATTGGATTGGTCTTTCTACCAAAAAAAGCCTTAGTCCCCCCTCGTGTCACAGTAAGATAAACAGGAGCTAGATTATTTAGCTTTATAGGTAAGAAGCTATATTAATATGGAACTTAAGCAGCCAGTGTAAGAATAATACAATTGAGGTGATATGGTCATCTTTTCTTGACTTATATTGTAAGAACTCTGGCAGCTGCGTTTTGCATTAACTGAAGATGTTCTGCATTTTGCTACACATTGTTTTCTAGATATTGCAAGAAAATGATGCAGAAGCAGAACTGTAAGGTGGCCGGGAGATCTCAAATATGTTAAAAGTTCAGAAAACACATGCAAATAGAAAAACAGTAAGAGTGAGTGTCCACCAAAGCATTTTTTGTGCTTTAGAAACGCAAACACTGTTCTAAATTTGCTCAGTTCTGAGTGCCTCTCCAACTGTTGGAGCTTTTAAAAAGTCATTAAGTGAAAAATGCATGCTCCACGCTTAGCTTTACTGCCAAAAGTTTAATAACACACCAGTTTCAGTGACAACAATTAGTTTAACAACACAAATTCGAGTCAGTCAGAGATCTGAGAGTTTTTTTTGTTTTTTTTTTTTTTGTTAATTTTAAAGTCCTGTCTACTATCTAAAGTAGTCTGACATGCGAACTTAATGTCAAAAAAACATCAAAACTGACTTCAAGTTTGACATAAAAAAATAACAAATATTCAAACCGTGTTGATTTTCAAAATTTCGACGTCCATATGACATCAACACATTGATGCCCTTTTGATCACCAAAAATAACACAAAAAGTATTATAATATTTGAAAAGTTGCATTCATCTAAAAGCTTCAATATTCAAATTATAAACTGACAAATTTTGCTTCCCGAAAGTGCATGTAAACTACCTTGATGTCTAAATTACATCAAATTGACATCTACATCTCAAATATCGATTACAGGACTGTCCTATAATCCAATTTTGACCTGTTTTTAGATGCCAGTGTTAGATGTCAATTTGATGTCATTTTGACAACAAGGTTGTTGAACTGACATTAAATCGATTTAGCATTTTTTGTGTGTTTTTGATGTTGTTTTCACATATCGGAGAGTTTTCACATGTTCTGAGAGTAACTCCTGCTAATATGGCTCATTTAACATTAACTGTGCAAGTTGTTAGATAATTAGGGCTAAAAAATTCACACAACGAAGAACTCTGTAATCACACCTCATTAAAAAAAACTTAAAAACTCTAAACGTTCATTCTTTTTAGTGCCCACCAACATGTTTCCGTGTGGTCTGCACTATTTGCGGTGCATTTCTGTATTTGCATCTGAGAATTTGCATGCATGTGTGTTGTCAAACTGATTTATTGTCTTTCAATGTGCACGTTTTCTTAACTCGCAGCATGTTTGAGCTCTCTTGGCCACCTTAGAATTTTCTAAAGTAAGACTATTTATAGATAAAGATCTTTTATTGACTTCTTTACACAGCTTCCCAAATAAACTGAACTTTCTTTAATTATTTAAGTAGTAGAAACAAGTCTTTTTAAAGTGCCTTGCCACTCTCGGTCTGTTCACATGAAATAGTTAAACCA
Source organism: Danio albolineatus (assembly GCA_903798035.1). Lineage (NCBI taxonomy): Eukaryota > Metazoa > Chordata > Actinopteri > Cypriniformes > Danionidae > Danio > Danio albolineatus. The sequence goes on from CAIGQQ010038318.1 coordinate 3,824,982, forward strand.
AAAAATGTTACCATGAACTCATGCTGTTAGACATGATGGAATTAAACATACAGAATTTCTCTCCAGTGACAGCAGCTGGAGGCAAAAATGAGCCATATTTCACTGCATAAAGAACAAATGACGATACATTTGGCAGTAAGTCAGCATTGACAGACTGAGTGCAGAGTTTTGCTAAAGGAACATCAGCAACAGGCATGATCCTATAGGCACATGATTTCTGTAAACGCTTCAGGAAATGTATTTAAACATTCATATTCATAACTGTCAGGCCTTTGAATTGGTATCCTTCAAGTTCACATTCAAGGCATTATAGGTGCTTTGGTTGCATAATGATCAGCATTTTAAAGTGAAAGCTGTGCACTTTTGTCTGCCTTTGTTGAGAAATGGTTGGCTCAAGAGAGTGGAAATGATCATCTGTCATCAGTGCATTATTTGTGACTGCTCTTTATGAGCTTGAATAGGCCCAGGCTAGTAGAATCCCGCCATATATAATGACAGTTTCTGACCAGCGACACCAGTTCAACAGTCTCAGAAAATAACCCAAAATTAAACCAACATTATTTTGATTTGATGTAATTTTTTCATTGAGCATTTGATTCGGTTGAGATAATATTGTTGATCAATTTAATATTTTATGTAATTAACGCTTAAATAACATTGATGGATTTTTAAAAGTAATAAAATATTAATAAGCTAATGAGTATAAAGGTGGCACAGTGGCTCAGTGGTTAGCACTGTTGCCTCACAGAAAGAAGATCGCTGGTTCGAACCCCGGCAGGATCAGCTGTGTGCAGTTTGCATGTTCTCCCTCTGTTTGTGTGGGTTTCCTCTGGGTGCTCCAAGTTTATGTACTATGCCTTGGTTTCTTAGAAAACTTCAGCTGTGATACATTGATATTGCATGAGTACAAATATATTAAATTATAATTATTATTTAGATAAAAAAAACTGAAATTCACTACATAAATTGATATTGTTTTGGTTTTTAAAATCACCATTATGTATACTAAATGCCTATTTTTTTAAGTTACGTTTAGTTAGTTTCACTTGATGCCTTTATTGGTTCTTACTTTAGCTCTGCAATGTGAAGTGGATGCTGACAAGAAAATGCAGATCCATATGCAGGTTTATTAAACAGAATGGTCAGGCAAGCAACAGTCAACACAGGAGCAAACAGACGTATACGGGCAATCCAGTCATGGTCATTCATTCTTTCATTCATTTTCTTGTCGGCTTAGTCCCTTTATTAATCTGGGGTCACCACAGCAGAATGAACCGCAAACTTATCCAGCTTATGTTTTACGCAGCGGCTGCCCTTTCAGCTGCAATCCATCTCTGGGAAACATCCAAATACACTCACTCACACTCATACACTACGAACAATTTAGCCTACCCAATTCACCTGTACCACATGTCTTTGGACTGTGGGGGAAACTGGAGCACCCGGAGGAAACCAACGCAACCACGGGAAGAACATGCAAACTCCACACAGAAATGCCAACTGGCCCAGCCGGGGCTCAAACCAGCGACCTTCTTGCTGTGAGCCGAACGTGCTACTCACTACGCCACCGTGTCGCCCTAGTCGTGGTCAATACACAGGCAAATGGTCAAAAGGCAGGCAGTAGTGATGTGACGTTGTGCGCCGAGGCTTTGAAGCATGTATCAAAAAAATTATGCATCTCGCAGTGAAGCAATGGATAGGAGCTTGATTAGTTTGCCATTATCACGTGATCAGTGACGACTGAAGCTTCATTTTCGTCTAAACGTGACTGCTTCAAATTTTGATTTAAAGATTTAAACACCCTCATGGGTTAGTAAAGTGTATAGTGAGAGATTAGGCATTGATTACATACATTTATATTGTCTCAGAGCACTCCACCGGTCCCATGCACCAGTAAGTACAGTATAGTGTGTAAGGGAGGCCAGATGGCGAGTGCAGCCCGAAAGCCTCACTTCTATAGCCTCCTCCTTAGAGCATTCGCCTTCCATGCGGGAATTGCCGATACGATCCCTACTTGGAACGAGTGGGTGGGTGTAGGACCAGAAGGAATACGATAAATGTGAATACTTTTAAATACCTTGGATTTTACTACATCGGTGGTGTAATGTAACAAACCATATTTGTCAAAACTACAGTAATTGAGTTATTTGTTTATATTACTGTTGTTGTATTACTACATGAATGAGTTGGTCAGTTGTGAACATTGCAGTGCTTTCCCACCTTTAACCAGTAGAGGTCCTCGTCGAGCTCTGATTTTGAAAGCTTCAAGTAACGAACCTTTTTCCGATACAATTGAGTCGAGCAGTTCACTGGTTCAGAAAGCTTCATTTCACCATCACTAGCAGGCAGCATACAATGTAAACAAACAAAACAAAGCAAAGGTCAAACACAAAAGGCAAGGCAAGGAAAACACATAGTAATGTTCACAATCAGTATAACAAGACTCAGCAATGAGAATGTCAAAGTGAGCCATATAAATGTGTAGTTTAATCAGTACACAAGCAGCTTCAGCTGTGTGAGTGTAATCAAAGGAGACTTGGAGCAGGTGTGAGTGTGTGTGGTGCATGACTGGAATATGTAGTCCATTTAATGGCAGATTTATAGTCTGTTGCGGTCTGCAGCCGCTCGATCGCTGGTGATCATAACAATCTCTATGATGTCAGAAAAAAATAAAATTTGTCAGATTGAGTTAGGGGCGCCATAGTGGCATAGTGGGTAGCACGTTTGCCTTGATCTTCAGTGTATATTGTTTCATTCTGTCAGATGAACAAAGCTTTATACAGTAGTTTATAAATCTTACGTGCTGTTTATGCTGTTGGTTTTTAAGCTTGTAAAATAGTCTAATCCCATTGTAAAACTAACCCATATGCTAGTTGGTCAACACATGTCTTATAAAGAGGATTGATGTGATTTTGTAATACAAAATATGTCTTATTTCTAATCTCAACATTTGAAAGATGATACAGCATTAATAGTAGCAAAATAAGAATAAGATGAATATACTATATAATGTTATACAGTAATGCCAAGTCAACTAGTTTTAATTTTTCTAGTTTTCATTGTCCATTTCTGTTTTGCACAAATTGTGTAGAAAGTTATTTCCATGAGATGCTAAAATTGCATCTTACGTCATGCTAACCTCAAGCTTAGCCAAGATATTGTCTAGAATGGGCATGCGCCAGTTGCTGGAAGGCAGTAATTTGAGTTTAGAATTTCAACATTATAAATATTTTATTATAAATACACATCAGTCTGCGTTAAGACATCTTTGAACTCCTTGTTGGCATATAGGATAGTTTTACGAAAGATTTATGCACTTTTGGAAGCTTCAAAATTTCTGTTGCTTGTTCAAACTTATTTAAAAATAACTGAATCAACACAATTCTTGAAGCTTTTTAGGTGTAACTTAGTTGTTTTATGTTTAATCCACTTAAATTTGTAAAAAAAACAATTAAGTTAACTTGTTTGGCTTTTTAAACTTGTAACTGTTTGGACAACATGAAAGAATTCTGTGAAATCTCACATTTTTACACTTAAAAATATATTTTGCTGCTGCTTGTTCAAACTACTTATTTGAAATGAGTTGAAACAACACAATTCTTGAGTTTTTTGGGACAACTGAATTGTTTTATGTTCAAACCACTTAAATTTGTTTAGTAAACCTAATCAATTTGTGTTGGGACAACATGAATGCATTCTGTGGAACTATGCATTATTCTACAGTGTACTCAACTTTATGGAAATTTTAAAATTAGTCCTACTGTGTTCTGTACTGTGAAAATCATATACATTGATGGCTTAAAGCAGGGGTGACCAACCCTGTCCCTGGAGATCGACTGTCCTGCAGATTTCAGGTGTAACCCATATCAAACGCACCTGGCTGTAATTATCTAGTGCTGTTCAGGTCCTAATTAATTGGTTCAGGTGTGTTTGATCAGGGTAGGAGCTGAACTCAGCAGGAAGGTCGATCTCCAGGAGCAGGGTTGAGCACCACTGGCTTAAAGTGAGTAAATTGAGGGTTAATTTTAATTTTTGGCTGAAATGTTCCTTTAAGTTTTAGCAATTCAATCTTACTTGAAGCATGTAAGACTATTCAGTTTGCAAAATTATTTTCAAATTTTGTAGTCAATTTAAAAGTCAATTTAAATTATGAAGTTTATTATCAAGGTCAGTGTAGTCCAGGGGTGTCCACACTCCGTCCTGGAGGGCCGGTGTCCTGGAAAGTTTAGCTCCAACCCTAATCAAACACACATGAACCAGCTAATCAAGCTCTTACTAAATATACTAGAAACTTCCTGGCAGGTGTTTTGAAGCAGGTTGGAGCTAAACTCAGCAGGACACCGGCCCTCCAGGACCGAGTTTGGACACCCCTGGTGTAGTACATCCGTCGAACATTCATTAATTCATTCATTCTTTTTCTTTTCGGCTTGGTCCTTTATTCATCAGAGGTCACCACAACAAAATGAACCCCCAATTTATCCAGCATATGTTTTACACAGCAGATGCCCTTCCAGCTGCAATCTATCACTGGGAAACACTAATACACACTCATACACTACAGCCAATTTAGCTTATTCAATTCACCTGTACCGCATGTCTTTGGACTGTGGGGGAAACCTAGCACCCAGAGGAAACCCACGCGAAAACGGGGAGTACATGCAGACTCCACACAGACATGCCAACTGACCCAGCCAGGGCTCGAACCAGTGACCTTCTTGCTGTGATGCGATTGTGCTACCCACTGCGCCATTGTGACGCCCCTCTGTAGAACACAATCAAATAAAAAAGATATCACCACATAATAGTAAACAATCTAAGTTATTTAGAAATTGTCTTTAATTTCTGTGGAATTCATTATGCAGTTAATCAGGTTTCAACTACACACAAAGTTTAACTTAATATGCTTAGACAGTTTGATTGATGTAAGTTGAGATGACTGGAAAAAATAATTTGATGCAATTTAAAAAAATGTAAGGCAGCAAACATTATTTACAGTGGGCTGATGATCTCTCCCTTGGGAAGGTTGTTTGTCTTGGCTGAATGTTCAGCTGGAGCTGCTTTTCACTTTCCCACACTTCCAGACCACTGCCCTTCCTCATCCAGCCGTGCCCGCAGAGTCAGAGCTTGCCAAGAGGTGCCCGCTGCCTGCTGCCAAGCAACTTATCTTGGAGTTAAGCTGTTATGTCAGCACGTCCAGCGCTGGATGAGAACGTGAGAGAGCTACTGTGTGACTGTCCCGTCCGCAGTTATGAGCACAGGTGCAGAACAGCTGCTGTACAGACAGTGTGAGTTTGCTGCCTGTGCCAGCTGCACTAAAGAAGCAAACAGGGAAACTTCCGCTTCATGCAGACCAATGCTCAGCTGGACTGTGCCCAAGCACGATTTGATCTGATGAACTTGATGAGGCCTCGTGAGATTCCACACCATGCATGTTCATTATTCACTTGAATGAAGTTTTCCACCCCACAAGGATGTTATAAGCCATGATGTGAAGCAGAATCATCTTGATACAGTCACTGTAGCAGCCTGTTTCAACGACCTAATTGAACAATGTGTTTTCTGTGAATGTGCCCATTAGAAATCTAATATCTATGCAAATTACATATGTGACAAACAGTACAAGATCCTATTTGGATTTCACATACACTACCTGACAAAAGTCTTGTCGTTGATCCCAGTTGTAAGAGCAACAAATAATAACTTGACCTTTAGGTAATCATTTGGAAAAGTGGTAGAAGGTAGATTTTTCTGATAAATCGTCTGTTGAACTGCATCCCAATTATCTCAAATACCCGCATGGACCCAAGATTTTCACAGAAATCAGTCAAGTTTGGTGAGGGAAAAATCATGATTTGGGGTTACATTCAGTATGGGGGAGTACTAGAGATCTGCAGAGTGGATGGCAACATCAACAGCCTGAGGTATCAAGACATTTGTGCTGCCCGTTACATTACAAACCACAGGAGAGGGCAAACTCTTCAGCAGGATAGTGCTTCTTCTCATACTTCAGCCTCCACATCCAAGTTTCTGAAAGCAAAAAAGGTTTAGGTGCTCCAGGATTGGCCAGCCCAGTCACCAGACATGAATGTTATTGACCACATTAAATCTTTTTCCACTGCACCTTATACTGTACATTATGCAACAGCCATATTACCCTGCAGCCCAAGACTCACTGAAGCTAAGCAGGGCTGATACGTGGATGGGAGCCCACATGTGAAAACTAGGTTGCTGTCGGAAGTGCTGTTAGTAAGGACAGCAGGGGCGCTCATCCTGCGGTCTGTGTGAGTCCTAATGCCCCAGTAAAAGATAAAGGGTTCACTATACTGTCAGTGGGTGCCGTTTTTCAGATGAGACATTAAACTGAGGTCTGGACTCTCTGTGGTCATTAAAAATCCCATGGCACTTCTCGTAAAGAGTAGGGGTGTAACCCGTGTCCTGGCCAAATTCTCTCTCAGCCCTTAACCATCATGGCCTCCCAATCTTCTTCATCCAATAAATTGGCTGTATAACGATCTCTCCTCTCCATCTATAGCTGGTGTGTGGTGAGCGCAGTGGCGCCGTTGTCCTGTGGCTGCTGTCGCATCATCAAAAATGGATGCTGCACACTGGTGGTGGTGTGGAGAGACCCCCCTCATGATTGTGAAGCAATTTGGGTGCATGGCTATACACAATAAATGCGCTATATAAATACACATTACATTACATTATTTCTGTTAAGTGACAAGACTTTTGTCTAAGCAAAGTTAGACCTTAGTGTCTTAATTAAATAATTGAAAAAATGGCACATCATATTTTAGTTTGGTAAAATAATGTGTAATCTAGAGGCCTTTGCCTTTATGAGCCACCTCTGATACCAAATGATCAAGTGGAAGTTTTTGTTTGTTTGTTTGTTTTTTGTGAAAACTTAATTGTTAAAGGTTAATTTAATAAAGTTGTGTTGGGACAACATGAAGGAACTGTGTGGATCCCAGAATTTTTTACAGTGGGTGTCTAAATATTGCAAAAATGGCTGTTTGTGTATATATATATCTGTCAAAGCCAGGCCAGGTTCTCTCCACTTACAATCATCCCAATCACAGTCTCCTAAATTCTGATAAGCCCCGCACCTGCACGTCATCATCAGTCATTACCTCAGCCCCTAAAAAACCAGCACCACGCTCCACTCTGTGTGGCCGCATTACTATACTCTCCATGGTCAGTGGCCACTTTCTATTAGTAAGTACTCACCTTTCCTGTTTCCTTGTGTTCTCCAGTGTCTGTGTCTCGACTTGGTTTATCCTGATCCCCTTATCTGGTACCCTGTGTTTCTGGTCCTCCACACTACATCCACTGGTCTATCTAGCTCCATCTCATCCGGTCATCATCCTCTCGTTTATCTTTATCAGTGTTTCTGTTTACAATTGTCACAACCAGGCCAGGTTCACCCCATTCAGTCACATGATTCACTCCGTTCTCAGTCACCACAATCAGAAAAATTCCCTGTCACCCAAATTCTAATTACCAAGCGCACATGCACGTCATCCCTGCTCATCACATTCATCTATAAATACCTAAATCAGGGGTGACCAACCCTGCTCCTGGAGATCAACCGTCCTGCAGATTTCAGTTGCAACCCATATCAAACACACCTGCCTGTAATTAGCCAATGCTGTTCAGATCCTAATTAATTGGTTCAGGTGGGTTTGATCAGGGTAGGAGCTGAACTCAGCAGGAAGGTCGGTCTCCAGGAGCAGGGTTGAGCATCCCTGACCTACATACTCCCTCACTCAATGTCTGGCCTCATCACATCGAGGACCATAATGGTCAGTCTATTCCAGTTCTATCAAAGCTATACTTAACTTTTTCCTCCTTTTATACCCATAGTGTCTCCATGTCTCTTCCTAGTGTGAATCTTTCCTTGTTGTGTGTCTTCCAATCCTGTTCCTCATCTTTGTCATCATGTGCCATTTCACTCCATCATGGCTCTCTTTCTATAAGATTTTACCTGTTTGACATATCATCTGTTTACATCATACTTTACAATAAGTCCTCCTTCTGTGACAGAAATACTGCCAACCTCAAAATAAACCATTCATATATTTACCACTCTGGTTCCCGAGTCCTTCTGTGACAATACCATTGGAATAACAAATATGTACATATATATTACAACAGAAGAAACTCAAACAATTCCAAGAAGTTGAGGATGAGTAAACGATGACAGAATTTTCATTTTTGGGTGAACTATCCCTTTAACAAATGGTAGTAATACATTCCTTCAGGCTATATGGAGGGTGGTTACAGTTTATTATTTAACATGGAGTCTCAAGGTCTGTCTTTATCTGCTTTTTATAATAGCTCTCAAGATGGTTCATGCTAACTATTCGTTTTGTTGTACTTTTATTACACAGAATACAGTATGGTTACGCAAAACCATCTTTTTAAACTGAGAGAAATGTTTCAGGATTAGCGCAGCTTTTAGCCCATAGATATGAAGTCTTTTGGCAAGGCAAGTTTGTTTCAGAGCAACACAGTGTTAACCCTGTTTTGCAGTGCCAGTAATTGGTGAAAAACTACAACCAATAGTCAATAATTTTAGCATTTGACGGGGGGAAATATCAAATGGTGACAGTTAATTTTGATTGTCAACTTTAGATGTTATTTTACCAATAAGCTGTGAATACTGATGTACATGTGATTTTTTTTTCAAGTTTTTTATATTTAATACATTTGCAACAATTTAAAAAAAATCACATTGTCATAGTGGGGTATTGTGTGTAAAAGTTTGAGAAAATAAATGAATTTAAACCATTTTGGAATAAGGTTGTAACATAAAAAATGTGGCAAAAGTGAAGCGCTATGAATACTTTCCGGATGCACTATAGATAATAAGCACACAGTTTCTATTTAGTAGCTGACAATTAGTCAGTCTGTAGAATGTTTAATATAGACTATTAAATTGCTTTCATGGGAGTGAAGATTTACAGTAATAAAAAGCAAGAAATGACCCATGGTGTACTTTTAAAAACAAACCCTATTAGTGGTTAAGTTTACTGATTTAAAGGGATAGTTCAACCAACAATGACAATTTCCTCACTATTTACTCAAGTGGTTCCAAACTTTCATGAGTTCTTTTTTTCTGTTGAACACAAAAGAAGATATTTAGATGAATGTCAGAAAGCAGCAGCCATTGCCATCTATAGAAAAAATACAAAAATACCATAGAAGTCAATGGGTGATGCTTTCTAACATTCTTCAAAATATCATCTTTTGTGTTCAATTGAAGAAAAAAAAGTCAAACACATTTTAGACAAGTAGAAGTAAGAAGAAAAGATGACGTTTTCATTTCATTTGAACTATACCACACATTCTGGACTTTTTGTGAGGGGGTGAAAGATTTCGCCATAAAAATCTCATGGTGGGTTGGAGCTGATCCTTCAGACATGCTAACAAACAGAAAGGATTTCTGTGTGGGCTGTGTTTCGTGCATCACTTTGTTATTGACAATAGACAATAGACCTTTATGCATGCAATATTTGGTTAATGTAAGAGTCCACGCTCACTAAATTTTCCTTACAATTTGAATTTCAAATGACATGAAATATAGTGTTGCCAGAAGAGTGAAGGTAATTGTGGTTTTGTACTATCTTCTTTGAGTATGTTAAAGAGGTCACATAGAAGGTTGCTGGTTCGAGCCCCGGCTGGGTCAGTTGCCATTTTTGTTTGGAGTTTATGTGTTCTCCCTGTGTCTGCCAGGTTTGCTCCAGGTGCTCTGGTTTCCCCTACTGTCCAAACACATGCGGTATAGGTTAAATTGAAGGTTAAAATCTAAATAAACTAAATTTGCTGTAGTGTATGTGTGTTAATGTGAGTGTATGGGTGATTTCCAGTACTGGGTTGCAGCTAGAAGGGCATCCACTGCGTAAAACATATGCTGGATAAGTTGGCGGTTCATTCCGCTGAGGCAACCCCTGATAAGTAAAGGGACTTAGTGGAAGGAAAACGAATGAATAAATTACTCCCTTACAGAAAAGTTACATGAATTTCACGTGATCACATGGGGACATAACCCATGTAGATTTCACTTTTTGTTTTAACATGTTCTGGTGTTTCACATGTGTTTTTCACATGTGAGCACATCTGTAAAATCACATTCAAAAAAAGCATGTGACATTTCTGTAAGGGCTTGCTCTCATGTTATTCCTAAACTCTAAAACCTTAATTCGTCTTTGAAATACATATTAAGACACTGCAGATTAACCCTCGTGTTGACTTACAGGTAGAAATGACCTATAGGGAACATTTTAACAACGGAAAAAACCTAAGCAATATTTTTTATCTTGATGTTTGGTGATTTTAAACAAAAATTACCACAACATTGGAAGAAAATACATTTTTCTATTTTTTATGAAGGCTCTGCACATTTAGGGTTCAACATTATCCTTCGAAATGACTTTTTGACCCCCCAGCTATAAAACAATTAATGCACAATAAAAACTACTGGCACACATACACACTCCAACACCCAGACACCCAGACCGGCAACAAAGATCCCGCCTCATTCAAATTCCTGAAAAACACCAAAAAACACCCGCTTAATGACTATATGCCCTTCAATTGGAATATTATCAAGCTACAAAAATCCATTTGTGCACACATAATTTAATTATATTCCTCATCCACCACCAGTGTGCAACATCCACCTAAATGAAAGGACAGCAGCCATATTGTGCCAAACACCACACCAGCTGATTGTTGGGGAGGAGTGATGAAGCCAATTATGATATGGGGATGGTTAGGAGGCTATGATGCACAGGTCTGGTCAGGATGCCAAGGTTAAATCCCTACACTTTTTCGAAGAACGTCCTGGGATTTTTAACGACCACAGAGAGTCAGGACCTCAATTTAATGTCTCATCCGAAAGACGGCGCTCACTGAGCAGTATAAAGTCCCCTTCACTATACTGGGGCATTAGGACCCAAACAGAACACAGGTTGACACACCACATACAGCAGCAACCTAGCTTTTCCATATGGTCTCCCATCCAGGTACTGACCGGGCACAGCCCTGCTTAAGTTCAGTTGGTGACCATGTGAGAATTGCAGAGAGCTATACCGCCTTCTTACGGAGGTCATGACCCTGTGCATTTCTCAGCATCTCTGACTATTCTAACTGTATTGTTCTGCTGACTGTGCTGTCTGTACTGTACAACTGTTTGCTGTTTTAAGGGCTTTAAGCTAAAGTATACTAAAGTATATTATTGTCTCATGATGTTAAGTTTTGTTAATGATGTTAAGTTTGATAATAATGGCATCAGTTGAACATACTAAGGTGCAAAATTCAGATCAATATCTCAATCTTTTAAAAAAAATCACCGTAAAATAAACCCAATGTTTAAACATAAACATTAGTATATTTATTTTGAATTTTAAATGAAGCTTTTTAAATGACAATACTTTGTTAAAAAGTAGTTGGCAGTCCAGTTAAATAATCACAATGACCGTATATCGCAAATCAGGTCAGGTCTAGTCTCAGTGGCACTGGTTTGGACACAAAGTGCTGAGGAGGTGACCGGGTGTCACATTTTCTACAGAGCAACTGCTCCCAGTCTCAGGCCCCTGCTGTGGGGTCAATCATTCGCAGATTCTTCAAGAACATTAGCTGACTGCAGAACAGCCCTGATTTAATTAGCAATGCATTTGTAGTGTCCAAAAGCAAGTCTTCTGTCCACACTGAGAGTGAAAATACCACACACACACACACTTATACAGCTAGTTTTATAGAAACTTAATTAAATAATACGTAAAAAACAAAAATACTTAAGTCATTTTCCTAACGAGGATCAAAAAATTTAAATTAAAGGTTAAAGTTCCAGTGAACTGTATATTGCAGACTTTTATTTCAGTATCTTCACCTTGGAATTATAAGGTTTTATCTGCGTTCTGAATGATTGAGCTTCAAAGTTTTTGCATTCCATAGCAAACAGTATGTGTGTAACATTTGTTTTTTAAATAAAAAGTCTTCAAATGTAAACAACTTATGAAAAAAAAAACATCCCATAATGTAAATAAGTTAATTAAAAAGAATATGTCAATAACTCAATTTTGACAAAAATGTCAGATAGAACCTTATAATTCTAAGGTATGTTGATGTACTTCCCACTGAAACGTAATCGCAATATTGAGTATGGTAATATATAGGGCAGGGGTACCCAAACTTTCTCTTATGAAGGGCCAAAAACTAAACTTATTGAGGGTGGTGGGCCATACCAAACTGTAGAGTTGGCTATGTAATTTCCTAATTTTTTTATTATAATTTATTTAGTCTAAAATTTTATGAATACTATAATTTATTACATTTAAAATACTTTAATTGTATTAATAATTTTCGTACATTTATAATGAACATCTTACAATATAAAACATGAACAATTCCATTTATAACACTTATAAATACACTTCAGCTCGACTCACTTGCTGATGTCTTCTGCAATGTCCGCTGTCCATCAAGTGACTGTATTTATTTGTTCATTCACAACATTTAATTGAAACATTTGATTTCAGTTAGCTTTTTCATAGCTCAATAGTTAAAAAGAAAATTATATTAAATTAAAAATGTCCATCTCTGTTAAAGGCATCCCCCCAAAATTGCCCATCATTCTCCCTCTCTTTTCAGATGGGATGGAGGGTCAAATCAAAGGTTACCATGGGCCAACTTTGGCCTGCGAGCACTAGTTTGGGCATCTCTGATATATGGCTTTCTTTTCCATATCAATCCCTCATAGCAAACTAATGGTGAGAGATGCCTAGTTAAGAAATAATTTTAACGTCCCCCAGTGGATAACTTGCATGGATTAAATGTTCACATAAAGAAGTAAACATAAAAATAAATACTGTCAATTTTGATTTCACACAGACTTTAAGGCTAGTTTACTAGTATTGCTGTAATTATCAGGATATTTGATCCCCGCAAAATGATGAATACAAAATGATGAAAACACACACACACAAAGCATGGAGACAATATGAAATGCATCTTCTGTCAACTTTAATCTCTTAAAGACATCAGTTGTATTAAATACATGTTATATATTGCCTTTCCAGTTTTTTTCTTATGAATTAAGTTTATTCTCATATGAAACAGAGCAAGTCTGAAACAATATTTACATGAAATACAAAAATATAAATTCACAAAACGGTATTACAGATAAATTTACAATAACCAACTCTATAAAATTACAAATATATTTCTATAAAAAGCTATTTAAATAATCTTACAGCTCAAGTTTTTTTTTTTTCAGAGAGCACAGCCATTCCTGTCAAATGTGTATTTCTTATTCATTTGCGTTTGGGATTGGGATTGCTTTGTATGGGCGTAAGTATACAAGAGAACTTCTCTCAGCATGTGGAACCATAACTATGTATTCTCCATCTTCACAGTAGTTTGTCAGGTGCGGTGTGGCTGTCGTCCCCCAGCGGAGCTTCAATGTGGTGGGTTTCCAGTCATCCCGTCTCTGACTCACATGCCTGAAGAGACAAGCAGACAAGCACAGAACATACTTAGTACATTTTCAGGCCCTCGGGTGTCAGTTATTTTTGGTCTGTATGTGGATCCTCTTTTTAGAGACACCCACCATAAACATTTTAGGCCTATTAACCTTTCATTAGCAGGTCATTTTAAGTCAAAATCATCTATATTCAAACAGCGCTTTATACAAGTGGTTTTAGAAGCTGTCTTAACATGCAAATAATAAAAATCAGATAAGAAAATGTCATCATTGTGGAACATGTTTAATGTATCAGGCAGGCAGCAGAATAGAATGCAGATATTGTTCTAGTTAATTTAAAAATCATTCAGTTCAGTTCAACACAAATGTCACTTTCCATGATAAATACACACATAAAATAAGTCAATAAAATACCATTGCTACATTCGTTCAACTAAAACTCTAGAATTGTTTTCATTTTTTGTAGAATTGTCTGAGTATCATCATGCATTTCTCAACACAGCAGTAATGACTAAATGAATTTTATTTTGTTTATTTTGTTTCGTGGTGTCCGTATGTTTTAAGCCTATACTAATGCCCACTATGAGTGAGATCTTGATAGTTTGAGCTATCTGTTGTTAAAGTTCTGTCATTTGTAATATTGAGTTCATAACGGATGTTGTATGTCTTGAATATTTTAGCCCGCTAATGCTACATTCAAAAATTCCGATGACTTGCAGACAAGGGAGACCTGGAACAGCATAGTAAGTCAAGTGACTAATATACCTTGGACCCACTAGTTTAGCGAAGTGTGCTAATTTGCATTTTTGTTTTTTAGTTAGAGTACACAGTAAAAAGTGATCAGTTCCTTAAAGCGAGTAAATCAATTGCCTTAAAAGCAACAAGTTGGCATTACAAAAAAATGTAAGTAAACCCATTGTAACTTAGAACTGTCAAGTTGACTTAATTTATATAATTATGCTAATTGTACTCACTTTAAAAAATGAATAAATAAATGAATGACTTTTTTTTCAGTACACCTTTATTATAATTGTTTTTTTGCCAGCTTTTCTGTATCTAGCAAAATGACATACAGTAACTAAAATAAATCTGCTCTTCCAGACTCCAGAATACAATAAAGGCTATAATTGTTAAATATGTAATATTGTTATAATTATTTGAAAACAGACTTGCTAAAATAGTCTGACACTGTAAAAAGGGATTAGTTGACTTTAAAAAGTGAGTACAATTAACATAATTATAAAAATTAAGTCAACGTAACACTTCTAAGTTACAATGGGTTTACTTACATTATGTTTGTGAAGTCAACTTGTTGCTTTTAAGCCAACTGATTAACTCACTTTAAGCAACTAATCAGTTTTACAGTGTTCAGGGCTGAAGACTTTTTCTTTTCATAATGTAATTTTCTTATTTACAAAATTACGAGGATATAATGGGAATATTTTTGTTAAATTTCGTTCTTTGAACTCAATATTATATTATTATTGTTTGTACATTTTGTAAATATATGGTTGTGGGAGCGATAAATCTTTTGCAATGCTAACTTGTTGTTTTGTGTTTCTGGTGCCACCTTTACCATTGGTTTATTCTTTTGGTCATCTCAATGTTACTCCTTATAATTTCCTAGAGATATTTCCATCAAGGGCCGTAACAACCATCAATCTGCCTCCTACAGCAGCGTCCAGATCAGAGCACTGTAAACCATTAATGGATAAACTTTTTCAACAGTAGGTGAGGAAGAATTATCTAAACTGATAAATTCCTCCAAATTAACGTCTATGCTAGATCCTATACTGACCAAATTAATAAAACAATTGTTTTCAGAAGTTTCTAAACCTGTTTTTAACGCTTTTAATTCATCCCTCCTCCTAGGATACGTTCCTAAAACTTTTAAACTAGCTGTCATTAAGCCTCTTATTAAAAAACACAGCTTGATCACAAAGAATTAGTAAATTATAGACCGATTTCAAACCTGCCTTTTCTATCAAAGGTGCTAGAAAAAGTTTTATCTGCTCAACTATGTTCCTTCCTACAAAGAAACAGTATTTATGAAAAATTTTAATCTGGATTTAGAGCATTTCATAGCACAGAAACCGCACTCCTAAGAGTCACAAATGACCTCCTTCTGTCGTTCGATCATGGTTGCATTGCTCTCTTAGTACTATTGGACCTCAGTGCTGCATTTGATACAATCGATCATAATATTCTCCTTGATAGGCTTGAAAATTATGTTGGTATTACAGGAACGGCATTGGCCTGGTTCGGGTCTTATCTATCTGTTAATGAACTGGTAAAAATTACACTGTGGGGTAGGCTCAGTTCATGGTCCCTTACTTTTCATACTACCGCTTGGCGATATCACTAAAAAACATGTACAAGTTAGTTTCCACTGTTACGCTGATGATATATAACTTTATATCTCCTCTCAACCTCGAAATTAAAATTCACGAAATTAACAGATTGTATAGCTGATATTAAAAATTAGATGACTAATAACTTCTTATTACTAAATTCAGATAAAACTGAGGTCTTGCTTGTTGGCCCCCAAAACCTCACACCTAACCTAAAACACTGTCTAACCCTTGATGGATTCTCAGTTCAGTCCTCATCTTAAGTCAAAAATTTGGGGGAGATTTTTGACAGCATCATTTGAAGGCCAGGTTTCAAGCATGTTTAAACTGTGTAAAGACTTTTTATCAATAATTGAATGTTTTTGTGAAGTGGACGCGTTTGTATGAAATGTTTTCAATTGGCATTCTGAAAGCTAATGGAAACATAGAACATAGAAGGACATTATCCGAAAGTCGTATCAATATATCATCATGAATGTAGTTTCGAGTGATGTTTTGGGATAAAACTACTTTGGCTACTCTGTCCTGTCAGAGCGTTTTAAACTGCAAGTGTGCATAAATGTTCAAAACACTGGCTATGTAATTCTAAGTGTCAGAAAGAGGGTGGGAAGTTGTCATAACAACAATGATTTATAACTGTTTTGGTGCAAAAAAAAGACCTATAATATGAATGATAAGATTTAAGATGTCTTGGCCTCCCACTCTAAGGCAGATAAAATCAGTGGACATTCCCCTTTGGCTACAGTTAAAAACTGCTTTGAGAAAGAGCTGATCTGCACACATACACATTCTTTACTCTTTCTGAAGCATGTTGCAGTACTCTAGAATGTAGGGGCGTCCAAAGCAAATGATCTTAACTGTGTCAATGCATCACTGAGGGGGAGTGTAGGAAGGAGATATGTGGTTGACAATGATTAGCATGTCCTGAATCTATTACTAAAAGGTTAGTTTATGCAAAAATGAATTTTTCTTCACTTTTACTCACACTCAAGTGCTTCTAAACTTTTATGAGTTTCTTTCTTCTGATGAACACAAAACAAGATATTCTGTAGAATGTCTGAAAAGGTAGTAGGAACAAAAAAATACTATGGAAATCAATGGCTGTTTTTTTCTTCAGCATATCATGCAACATTCTTCAGCATATCTTCCTTTGTGTTCAGCAGAAGAAACTCAAACAGGTTTGGAACAAGTGAAATTTCCCTTTGATAGATTATAGAGACGGTTGATTAAATTCTTTTTTGCAGTCTTCTGTAAACGTACTGGACTAGAACTTGTGTAGGTGGGATGAATAAAATAGTACACGTTTTAATCACAGTAATGGGCATATATACTACAAAAGTTAAAGTCAATAAGATGTAATTTTTCCAAAGAAGTCCCTTATGCTCACTAAGACTTATTATTGAAAATAGTCAAAATAATAACACTTTTAAATCATGTTCCAGTTCCAATATATTTAATATGTTTAAAAATATAATTTATTCTTATAGTGTAGTAAAGCTGAATATTCAGTGTCATGAGATACTTCAGATATGATTGTAATATGCTTAAAAAAATTAAATTTTAGATGTAATTTGAATCAAATTACTAAAGAATCATGTATTAATCACCAGCAACTGCGGCTAGTAGCTTTCCAACATTAGTAGTCACTCGCTATTTTCACTAGCCACAATTTTGTTGTTGGGAAAATCTATTTTATATGCATAAATATGACTTTGATATGCTAAAATTACTTGATTTAGATTTTGCGATATGTTCACATGCCTCCTCATTCATTTCACTTTTTGTGTGTTGTGTATGAGCATGAGCAAATGGGTCATGGTTTCATAGTGTCGCATTGCAATTAGTTTTTATTTCACATGACTTTTCAGAGCTCAAAATTAAGGATTCACCAAATTTATCTCTAACCACATTAAAAACAAATAAATAATTATTTCTTAGCCACAAACTTTAAATGTGTCAATACAAGCAAAATATAGCTGAATACTATACTTTTTATTTAACAAAACGTTTCTTAAAAAACAAAAAACATAAAAGCAATTGACATTATTATTATTATGAAATTATTATTGTCATGTATCTAAAACTATGCAGAGTAATCTGTCCAGGCTAAAGGTCCCAGATCACACATTAACTACACATAAATGGGAAGTTAATATCCTATTAAAGCAATGTTATTGTAAAAATTATAATTAAACTATATTAAAATAACTGTAAGCAAAAGATTGCAGGTAAAAAAAACATTCTGTGTGATAATAAAGGATGATTACACGCACACGATTAACGTTAGGCCAATTAATAATCTGTTCAAATAATGGTTAAAGCCAAAGCAACCAGTGCTGCCCACAAAAAGACAAATCTGGAGCTCTTGAAAGCAGCAAGACTGTGGATGCATGAGTATAACTTTTTGTCTGGTCTATTTGAAAGAGAACCGATCACACCAGTTGTGTTTCTAGGCACGGTTGCTTCATGTGTTTTAAACAGTCGTGCTGTTTAAAACATCACATTGCTGTTGGCGTGAGTGATCATTCTCTCATTCGGTATTCATCTGCTTTCTTTTGCTCACGCCAACACAATTATTTTTGTCAGTATATGCTGCTTCTCGATTCTAAGATCGCTTTTGCACCCATATTGGGCCATCCTTATTGTCGAACCCTGCTTTTAAGAAAACTGCAATTTAAAAATGATTTGTGGCTGATGTGTCTGTCTAACCCGCCACACAGAAATACCGCATTTGACAGGTTGGCGGGTGTTAATGTAAAGCCCTGGGTATATGCACAGCTAGTGTTTTTCAGTCAACGATAAACTTCTGAAAGCTTAATGTGATTGTTTTCAAATTCATAAGATTCCTTTTACAGCATCAATGTTGTACTGTAATTACAATACATTCAGTTAAATAGAATTAAGCATTCGTTTAGTTGATCAAGTGTAAAACGAGATCCAGACTGTAGGCAAGCACAGAAACTCCATTGAAAATACTGGGGTAAAATAAGCTGTCATATTTTAAAGAGATGGCAGGGGAAAATGGAATTTAATGCAGGGCTTCTTGTCCGGTCTGAGACCCACTTTATATCGTACATCGATCAGGCAGGGAAGATTACAGATTTTTAAAGAAATCATGGCAATTTTATAATGGAAAGATACTTCACTGGAAGCAAAGAGGTTGGCTGAAAGCAAAAGTCTGTGTGCATATACCACATTCCCTTACATTTTATTACAATCCAGTGAAATAAACGAAGTATATTTTGTATAATTTAATATAGTGCTTTATTTACAGTATGTCATTGCTTTCCCCCTGAGTAACAGGTAACACATTACAATAAGGTTTTATTTGTTAACATTGATTAATGTATTAACCTAATGAGTAGCACTTCAATTCATAGGACAATAATGTTATCAGATACAATTTTGCACTGCAGTGCTTCTCGCTAATCTATCGAACACTGTATAAATGCTAAACCAGAATCTCTACAGGAATATGTCTTATTTCATCACAGTTCTTGATATAAAAAAAATACTTACTCGCTAATGTTCTGTCAAGGTCAGCAATGAAGTCCTCTAGCTCTTTTGTGTCCCCAAGTTTAGCTGAAGAGTACAACATACAGTTAATCATCACACTACAACAAATCTGCTTAATGTTTGAAACAGAAAGATGTTTATTTACACTCACGTTTAGGAGATGTGGCCAGTGGACTGTTTGATGAGGGGGAGAAAACGCTTGGAGAGTTGAGCTTCTCGTCACTGAAGCTGAAACTGTTTCTGTTCAAGGATTCTGCACCTGTCACAGCAGGAAAAAAAGACAGAGGAAGTCAGAAACAAATAACTGATGTTTCCTGTATGTGTGTTGCACAGTGCACCGTTAACCCCAACACAGTGATTCTTAACAGGTGGATCAGGAGCCCTAAAGCTGCAATTACATAAGTGTTTGAGCATTCGAAATTCTGTTGTATGGCGCTGTGAAAAGGTGCGGGAATAAACAAGATGATTAGATTAAAAAACAGTGAGCAATTGCTTCATATTTAAAATTTCTGTCCAGAGAGGTCATGCTTTGATCTTTGATTGCTCTCATGCAATGACATAATGTGATTTCGCAGGTCAGAGTTCACCAAGCTTGAACTTTCCAACGCAGTGAACTGCAAAACTTGTCACATGAGCTTGTGTTTCCAGTCTGCCGCATTCGCATGCGTATGAATGAAAGTATATGGGGAGAAAAGTGCAGTGTGACCGGCGCCTAAATCGCTAACATGTCTACAGTGACATATAATTGTGAAGAGTGCCGAGAGCAGGGCTTAGTTTGTCTCATTTTACCGATCGACCTCCTCAACCGCCCTCCTCACCGTCCACTGTTCACTTTAATTTTCTTCCGTGACTCCCCAACCCCTTTCACGTTTGTCTGTGACACACAACCAAATTGAAGCTGTACGAAAATGTAAGATTTTTAAAAGGAGGCATGACACTAAACCCCAACCCTAAAACCAGCTGTCATTGTTAGATGAGCAAATCGTACTAAAATGTATAAATGAGATTGTACGAATTCATACGAATAAGTTGCTAAATAAAAAAGTTACGAATTGCCATGGGATATCGTTGATGTTATTCTTGTTTTTGTCTCTGTTTTATTTTTGTTTTGTTTTCTTTTATTTTATTTACTTATTTTTCAGAAGGGGTATTAATAGAAATTGTAGCCGGTTGATATTTTCTTTTGTGACAATGTATGTATGTTGGATTATTTCCATCTGTTTAGTCAACACATTTTATATAGGTGACTTTATTTCTTTAAAATGTATTTGTTCTTTAGCTCCTCTTTGTATAATGCAAGACAACGGTCACCTGTTTTTGAGGGTAAAAATAAACAGATACAAACAAGTCCAAATCAATCCTTGTGTTTCCTGGTGATACACTGAGGTCTTTAAAAATAAATTAAAACAATCGCTCTGTGCAAGAAATTGAATATCGTTTAAAATATTATTGTCTTTAATCCACAGCCAATTCAATTTATTGCACAGACTAATCATTTCACTACGTAAGATCTCAGATCAGGCACAGGATGATTTGATTTTGACTTGATGCTTGTGTGAGTTTATTTTTTATCTTAAAAATTAGTGTTCACTGACTTGCATTATATGAATTCCCAAGGAACATGGATTTAGTGTCCTTTAGTGTTCTACTGAGGAAATTAATTTGCAATCTTCAGTTACCTGAGGGTGAATAAACATACAGTACATTTAGATTTTTTTGATGAACTATTCCTTTAAGTCATGTCTCATCAAGAACTTGTTTTGTGCGCACCAAAGTATCTGAAAGCAGCGTTCGCGCAAATATGCAAATGTACTCACTAACGACACACTCAAGTGGTTCTAAACCTTTATAAATTTCTGTTGAACACAAAACAAGCTATTCACAAGTAAATGGCTGCTACTTTCCAACATTCTTCAAAATATCCTTCTTTGTCTTCAACAGAAAAAAAAACTTAAAGAGGTTTGAAACAAGTGGATGATGTGAAAACTGTGACAGAATTCTCGGTTTTGGGTGAACTATGCCTTTAAAATATTGTTTATTGTGGATGCTATTATAGTTATGGCTATAATTATCCATCTTGGCCTTTAAGATAGCAAAAGTTGTGAAACATATAATACAAAATTGTAAAATGATGTAAGGCAAAGATCATAAAGTCATTAACTTTTCTGCATTGAATTATATTTTACTTGCAGTAAGTGTACACATTTCTAACCCCTAACCTCACCTCACCTAACCTAACCTAACCTAACCTAACCTAACCTAACCTAACCCAGAGCATAAATCCTCTGAAATTCAAGGAACAAGTGGAAAAAATACTCTACAGAATCTAGTTACTCATTGTGGCACCACTTAACATCCGATGTAAAACCAGTGGAGCGACACTGTTCTCTACCACACAGGCCTGCCAAACATGTGCACTGACCCATAACCGGAGGGGGTAGGGGGTGTCAGGGGGGAGTTAATCTGTACTAGCAGAGCAGGTTGAGTTTGTAATCAATGCATACTCCTCTAATAACAGCTTCTCTCTCGCGAGCACACTTTCAAAGCGGTTTCAACCGTGACCCACCCTCGAGCAGGTTAATTTAAAGCTAAAGATCTGACCTGCTACTCACTCTCCATCTTAAAAAAAAACTTTGTTTACACATTCTTTGCCCTCAGTGCAGTTAAAGGCAGAGCAGGCATGCTATTACACGGAAGCTCAACTTTGCCCACCGCCTCAGTGATTAGACTCCCCCCGCCTGCAGGCTTCAGCACATCAGCTGGGGAAACGAAACGTGCGAGCAGAAATGAAGAACAGAGGTGTTCTCAGTTGACACTGCAACATCTACATTAGCAGTTCTCAAGCCTGTGTATAATTACAATACGGTCAATTAAATATGATTGTAAAACAAAGTGCACTTAAAGAGACAGATTGTTTAGTCACACTTAACTTGTACAAATCTTCTTCTTTTCTTTCTTCTGTTGAACATGAAAGAAGATATTTTGAAAAGTGCTGGTTGCTGGGACCCATTGACCTCCACAGAATTTTTTTCTTCTATAAAAGTCAATGGATCCCAGCAACCAGAATTCTTCAAAATGTCTTATTTTGTGTTCAACAGAAGAAAGACACTGACAAAGGTTTAAAACCCACATGACGTAGATTAGAAGATGGGGTAATTTTCATTTTTGGGTGAACTATCCCTTTTTATTGTACTGAATGTGCAGTTGTTGTGTATTTTAATCCTTAAGAGTGTATTTTACATGTAACATTCATATTCACAAGAGTGCATCAAATGTGTTAAATCAATAGGTATCTAAATACATGACACAATTTTCCATGGAAATAACCTTGATGTACATTTTAGTTAACCATTAATCCTTGTCAGTTCCCTCAGCAGTACATTTTAACTAAATCACACAGATAACTATGATGATAAGTGATAAGTAATTAAGTCACTAGGTATAACGAGTTATTAAATATGCATTTAAGTCTTACGTGGGTTAAAAAATGTCCTAAAATAAAGAGCGATGATTTAAAATAGTAGATTATCATGCAAATATTGTACTTAGTTTGATTTAAGATTATTGTTATAATCTTGCTGAATACACTTCTTTATCTAAAGAGAGAGGAGAAACATATGTTGTTGATCATTTATCCCATGTAAAATCCTGAAGTAGAAGTACTTGTTACCACTGCTCAAGATCAATGGCACATGTGCCTAATAAAAGCATCACTGGATTGATTGGAACCAACATGCATCACAAATCCTGTGATTGTAAAAAAAGATGCTTTATTATCCAAACCCAGTCTGTCACATTCCCTGTTAGTTCCAAAAGGAAAAGGGTGGGGAAAAGAAATCACTGCATCGCTGCTTAACCAAATAAACACAAGAATACTTCTAGAACAAAATTGCTCTCAAACTATTCTCATCATTCTTGATGTCTTCAAATCCATTGCATCTTCAGATTCTGGATACATTCCCTCAGTGCGTCCACACACAAAGAGGTTTAAATATGATTTCAGGCTTTAAAAAAAGGGCAGTGTTTAACTTGAAACCAATAGCCTAAAGTCTCCACAAAAAAGTAAGGCTCTCTTTCTTTGTGGCTGGAGTTTTAGACCTTCATGCTGCGCTCAGATCCAGCCTGTCTCTGGGTGTTTGGCAGAACCTGACTGATCTGCTCCACACTGGGATAATCTCCAAATTTAGGATTGACAGTATAAACATAGAGTGAACCTGTGTCCCCCTAACAGCTATAACAAGGCAAACGAATGACAGCACAATTAATAGACCAATATTTGCTGACTGACCCCACATGAAAAAAATGATAGTGCTTTTGAAGTACACTATAGTAAAGTACTTGATTTAACCTGTTGTGGTAACTCTATATTTACTATGGTAATGCAAAAACTATAGTAATATAAACAAATCAACTGCAGTTTTCTACAACTTTAAGGCATTATATACTACAATACACATTAATAAAAGCTTAGTTTATAAGTTCACTAAAGTTAAAAGGCATAGTTCATTTAAAAAAAAGAAAATTCTCACACTCAAGTAGTTTTAAACCTTTATAAGTTTCTTTTTTGGTTGAACACAAAAGTAGATATTTTAAAGTATGTTGGAAACCTGTAACCACTGGGAAAAACACATACTATGGAAGTCAGTGGTTACAGGTCTCCAACATACCTCAAAATATCTACTTTTGTGTTCAAGCAAAAAAGAAACTTATAGAGGTTTGAAACAAGACAGTTTTCATTATAAGGTGAACAATACCTTTAATATTACAGTATGCTGCAGCATTCATTAACAAAGTAAATACTAGTAGGTCTATAATACACTGGTTGGTTCAAAAGCACTATAGGATTTTTTACTATGAATCACTCTAGTAAGTTTTCATGGGGGAGTCTTATAACATAATCAATAAAAAGTAATACAATAAGCCTTTTGTAAGTTTCAAGGTCTTTCAAAAGACATTTGACGAAACGTGTCCTTTGTGCACATGTGTGGGCTCAGATTATCTTAGATAAGATTATGCACTGTAACTCCTGAGGCTGCAGAGCTTAAAGTCTTGACGAGAAGACAACGACCTCAAGACACGAGCACGTGCACTTCTATCATCCTTCTGCAATAATAACAGCATACACAAATTCTACTTTTGTCTGCGTAATTACTCACTCTCGGAGTCGCTGATGCCGCTGTCACTGACGCTCGCGCTGCTCCGTCTCTTCATCGTTTTCAAGTGCTCGTCGTATCTGAAGTGTCTCTTCTCCACGGGGGACGTGAAATCCTCAATGACAGCGTCGAATTCACACAATACGGCGTTAAGGTCGTCGTCATCCTCGAGAAATGCTAGATAATACACGCAAAATTTGTTATAGCCTATTCGCCGAGAAACAAATCATAATTGAAGAAACAGATCACTTAAAAATAAAATGAACTCTATGTACACACCCTCGAGTGTTTATAAACCATTTATGAGCTAGTTTAATTTGTTGAACACTAAAGAAGATACTTTGAAAAAAAAGCTGAAGACAATCAAATACTATGGAAGTCAATGGTTGCAGTCTTTCAGCATTCTTCAAAATGTATTGTTTTAGGTTCAACTAAAAAAAAGAATCTCCTAAAGGCTTGAAACAAGTAGCCTAAAAAGTGAGTGAAAAGACAGAATTTTCAATTTAGGGTGAACTAACCCTTAAGTTGTACCAATCCTAAATATATTTAATAATAGGTGTAAGCTTTACATTTGTAAATAGGCTACTTACATTTGCTCTGTGACTTCATCTTTGGAGACTTCATTTCTATACTCCTTTAGTGTCCAATTAGGAAATATCCGATATAATATAAAACTCCTTTTGCTTTCCCTTGTTTAATTCACACTGTGTCCGTGTCTGAGCTCTTTAGCGCGCACACTGCGGTGTGTGGGGTTGTTTTAAATATTACCCGGCTCCGGGAGGAGGCGGTGACTGACGGAGGCGTGTCGGACGTGGGAAACGCACCGCCAATGAGGCGCTCACGCCCGTTTTAGCCCTCCGGGTGGGTTTCACGGACTGGCGTCATTCCCTCCTGAAGTATGTGTTTGTAAACAGCTATGATGACACATGCACATGAGTGCTGCTTTATTTTTAAACAGAACTCTATCCTGGTTAATTCAGGCTTCATTTTGTGACGACAATTATTTTACCAGCAATATAGTAATAATGTTACTTACAGGAAACATGCTACGTGTGTAATGTAATATGGGATAAAGATGCATTACAGTTCAAAAATCACTCTGACATGTCTACATAAATAAATGTGTCCACATGGCTCCATATACTCGTTGAAAATATAGATACTGGATTGAAAAGTGATACTTTGTTTCATAATGAAAGACAATTTTAGAGAAAACTTGACAGCAAGAATCAGTAAACTAAAACTAAAAAAGGAAAATATGTCAGATAGGCCTAAGTGGTTATAACTAATAAGCTCATAAATATTAAGTCACTGTAGAGTTAAATAAAAGAAAATCTGAAATTATGTAATTTTCCATACAAAAAAACCCCACAATTATAAAATATTTCATTATAATTTAATTGTTTAATTTTTTTATTTTATTGTATAAATACAGACACAATCAAAACATTAAAAGATTAAAAATTTAGAAATTAATAATGTTAAATCACAGAAATAAATTACATTTTAAAACGTATTTAAATAGAAAATATATTTTTCTGTATTTTGGCTTGGTGAGCAGAAGAGGGTACTTTAAATAATAATAATAATAATAATAATAATAATAATAATAATAATAATAATAACAATAATAATAAATAAATAAATAAATAAATAAAAACAATACAAAACCTTACAGTTCTAAAGGGTCTATATAGAATGTTTCAGCAATTTATACAAGTATTTGGTGCTTCACCAGATATTTTAAGATTTTGAGGAAATGAAATTAAAAATAAAAAGGACAGACATACATTGTTAACGATTTTTGTAGATAACACAGTATTTAATATGAACTGTATTTTACTGTAGAACAGTTATGCAGCATGTTACTGTATTTTAAAGTTGCATTGTGAAAATTATTTTATATTTACAGTAAAGATATACAATACTGTAAATACATATACAGCAAGATAAATGGTGATGTAAGTGTAAACACTATTTTTGCTGTAATTGATTAGTAAGTTACTGGCAAACTGCTGTCAGTAAGTTACTTTAGATTCTACATTAAATTGTTAACAGTGTACAAACAGTGTATCAATACATTTTAATACCATATCTTGATCGTTAAATATTCTCTCTACTGTTCATTTTTTTCTTCCTAAAGGAAACGTAAAATACAAAGAATTTCTTATGCAATCTAACTTTTCTCTTTAATGAAACTTTTCTAGGTGTTACAATCAAAGAATCCCATTTCTGTAACAAGTCTCATACTGTTTTGCCTGTTGTCATTCATAAAACTGATCATCTAATCTAATTTAAGGTTCTGCAGACATCTGGTGGTGACTATATGTATGCGCAGTCATTCAATTTGATTCAATTCTGATACAGACGTTTTTTTTATATAGACTATGTGGGTTCAGATGCACAAGTCATTTCAGAAGTTTTGTAGTTGGACCTGCATAACAGCTTGACAGATCAGCTCTTTAGGAGCTCATGATTTTAAAAAGCTGAGAAATCGTTTACCAGACTGAACAACACACAAGTACTCATACAACTTCAACACAGGCAATTTCACAATAGGCCAGACGGTTCTATTCACTGGCCTAAGTGCCTGCGGTTAAAATCCAAATCCCGCTCGTTGTTATGTTTAGTGGGGGGTGTGGGGTTTATCGCTTTAGAAAGAGTTCTTCACACCTTTGGCTCTGGAGTTAACAGGTAGACACATGGTAAAACAAGAGATGTGTTTGCAGCTGCACTTGCCTGCTGACTTTAGGGTTTAAGTACACAGGGTAGGTGTCAAAGACGACACGTACTGTGTGAGAAGCTGAAAAATGTTCAGTTCACAAAATATAATGTTTACAAGGATTTGCTGAATGTTGTTGGTAAAAAAAAAGACAAATGATGATGTGCTTAGTATGTATATGGGGCGTCACGGTGGCGCAGTGGGCAGCACGATCACCTTACAGCAAGAAGGTCGCTGCTCGAGCCTTGGCTGGATCAGTTGGCTTTTCTGTGTGGAGTTGAATGTTCACCCTGTGTTTGCGTGGGTTTCCTCAGGGTGCTCCGGTTTCCCTCAAAAGTTTCAAAGACATGCACTATAGGTGAATTGAGTAAGCTTAATTGTCCGTAGTGTGTGTGAATTAGAGTGTATGGATGTTTTCCAGTGATGGGTTGCAGCTGGAAGGGCATCTGCTGCGTAAAACATATGCTGGATAAGTTGGCGGTTCATTCCACTGTGGCGACACCTGATTATTAAAGGGACTTAGCTGAAAAAAATGAATGTATGTATGTATGAACAGTTGAAGTCAGAATTATTAAAACCTGTTTGATTTAAAAAAAACATATATATTTCCCAAATGATGTTTAAAAGAGCAAGGAAATTTTAACAGTATGTCTGATAATATTATTTCTTCTACAGAAAGTCTTATTTGTTTTATTTCGGCTAGAATACAAGCAGTTTTTATTCTGAAATTATTATTGCATGTCATCTCAGGACTATTAAATGATCATTAAAAAGTAGTAGTAAAATGTGGCTTGTAAATGTTGAAAGTAGGATTGATAAATGATTTTATCTTAATTAATGTTAAAATATAGTTAACTAACATTAACAAATGAATCTCATAGTAAAATGTCTCCCTGCGGTTTTGATATGACAAAATGTAACTAATTCTCAGACCCTTGAAAGGATCATACAATATACAGCACCCTTTGAAATGTATGTTTACATTTTGCTACTTTTATATTTTCAGTTTGTGTTGACAACAAATTGCCAGTGATATTCTAAATAAATGTAAAAATAAATAAATATAAAAATAAATAAATAAAACATTTGAGTATTCTTTTTTACCTGGACTTTTAATTTGTTTTAATAACATGTAATTTAAACTGCTAATTTGTTAATAAAAAATTGCTGATTGATAAGTTATTTCAAGAAGATTTTTTACTGGTAGGCAGTGAGGTAACAAAGTTTTTTTTAAAGTTGTTTAAGGTTTTATAAGGGAACTTAAATAATGCATTTTATTTTAGTTGTTTAATATGGCAAGTCACTGTTTAATATGTAAAATATAAATATATTTAGTGTGTTTCAGATAGGTTTACATTCCCTTTTCCTTATTTTTTCAGATTTTACAATACTCTGGGAACACTGGCTTTATATTTAAACCATTCATTCACTCATTTTCTTGTTACTTATTAATCCGGGGTCGCCACAGCAGAATGAACTGCCAACTATTCCAGCATTTTTGTTTTACACAGCGGATGCCCTTCCAGCCGCAACCCATGGGAAACATCCACACATTCTCATTCACACACATACACTACGGACAATTTCACCTGTACCGTATATCTTTGGACTGTGGGGGAAACCGGAGAACCCGGAGGAAACCCACGCAACCACGGGGAGAACATGCAAACTCCACACAGAAATGCCAACTGACCCAGCCGAGGCTCGAACCAGCGACCTTCTTGCTATGAGGCGAACGTGCTACTCACTACGCCACCATGGCGCCATATTTAAACCAAAAACATTTAAATATTTGTTTAAATGTATTATTAATCACAATCGCAGTAGGATATGCTGGTTTATCAAAATTCTTTTTATTGCACATTGTATCTCCATATTCACTTCGAAACACATCTGCAAGTAAATGACAACACATTTCTCATTTCTCTCAAGTACAATAATATATATGATGCCAAATATCCAAGACAAAGTTTAGAAATAATACAATCTCAATTTAAAGTGCAATACAGTCCTTCTTCTGTTGGTCATAATCAAAACAAATGATTAAATCAAGTTTTTGAGATGCATTTGAATACTTGTAGCTGTACTGAATTTCCTTCTAAAACAAAATAAACATCATATGTTTAATGTTTCAAAGCATGTCACTTTTTTCCTAATCATATCATATTAATGCTGGAATATGTGTTCTCATATAAGATAAAAAGTGTGAAATATAACGTTTTCCCTTTTATTCCATTTATTTCATATACGAATGCTTTGACAGTGCTGCCCACTAGTGTTTTACAAGAGATAGTTCAACCAAATATGAAACTTCCTTCATTTATTGACACTCCAATAGTTTGAAATAAATAGAGGATGAGTAAACAAGGACAGCATTTTAATTATTGAGTGAACTATCCCTTTAAGTTACTCATTACACAAGATTCGATATGGATCAAAATTCTTTAGTAGCAGAATTTCTTATTTTGTGCAAAGTAAACATAACAGCAAGTGATCTGTATCCACGAACATAAAAGAACAGCTCACGGTGCAGAATAATGATGGTCAGACATGCCCCACATTGCATACCGTTGCATTACCATAGCAACGACTTGGTATTGTTATTATATATCGAGAACCCTTAAATATAACATTGAAACAACATGCGAGGTTGTTAGGGTCATAACAGTGAGGTCTCCATTGTGCTGAGCTTGTTTCAATAAATAATAAAATGCATCAATAGTGTATAAGCAGGTTTTTTTTCCTGATACAACAAACATCACTTGCATCATAACATGTAAAATTAATAGAAAAACAAAACAAAATGCCCCAAAAATGCCCACATGATCCATAATTTATGCCTTAAAATTCCACATAGATATGAACATAAATCCTAAAGAGCTATTTTAAAGGGATAGTTCACACAAAAATGAAAATCTACTGTTTATTTTCCCTCAACTAGTTCCAAACCTTTAGGTTTCTTTTTATCCCAGTTAAACACAAAAGAAGTTACTTTGAAATATGTTAGAAACGGGTAACCATTGACTTCCATAGTAGGAAAAACAAATGAAAGTTGACTGTTTACAAGTTATCATTCCTTAAAATATGTGCGTTTTGTGTAAAACAAACAAGTTTGTGACAAGTCAAGGGTTTGCGTAAACAATTTTGAGTGAACTATCCCTTTGAACTGTATGACTCCCAAAAAGTCTTGAATTATTGCATGATATTGTATGGGCCTAAGTGTATTAGCAATAACAGGGCATCTTCTCCTCCTGTTCAGCGGCGAGTTGTAAGAAGTTACTCTCGCTAGGCTGTTTCAGTCTCAGCGGCTTGTGATTTTTCAGCCTGTAGGCCAGCGTGAGGAAAATGGCATCTACATGCTCTTTTTCTGCAGGGTCTCTTGCAGACGTCTCAAAAAGGGGAAAGTTGTAGCTATCAGCCAGACGCTGAGCTAAAAACGTAGATACTTCTCTGCTTTCTCTTAAGTCACATTTGTTCCCAACTAGGATGCGGGGGACCATGGGAGGAACTGAGTGATGGCTGCACTCCTCAATCCACTCAGGCAGACTCTCAAATGAAGCCAGACTGGTCACATCATAGACGAAGATGATGGCATGGACGTTTCGGTAGTAATGCTCCACCATACTCTTCCTGAAACGCTCCTGACCCGCCGTGTCCCAGATCTGCAACTGAGAATGTTGATGCAATTGACTTTAAATATATGCTAGATAGCAGTGGTATAAAATCCGCTTGTTAAGTGGTGACGTATGAAATACTGTTTCCAAGTCCAAGCTGCTACTCATTTAAATGGAGAAAATGTTCGTTCATGACCACTTTTTAGTCCTATCACACATTAAAGTGAATTTTATATAAAATCATTGTGTACACAACAGTCTCTTGGCTTGCTGCATCACAAATACCAAAAATTTTAACAAATTATAAAAAACGTATCACTTTCTGCCCCCCGGATATTAGGCATGAATATATATATATATATATTGCGATTGTGATTTCGAAAGTATTACATTGCTTGGTAAACTTTTATTATTACCATTTGATGAGCATCCCCATATAGTCTGATAGAGCGATTGGACCCGGAAGCCCCTTCTCGTGACGTCACACTTAACAAGCAGATAAGACCAGTAGTCATTAGGACTGTGCAATATGATTATATATATATATCGTACCATATGGACAAAATAAAAAGTGTGTCATTTCACGTTATGCTGTATTGTTTATTTTCAAATAGGAAAGTTGCAATCCTGAAAGTACAATTTTCACATTTTGCATTTTATTTTTATTTATTTTGTATATTGAATTATTTTAAATGAGTTGAAAGCACAGCAATGAGTAGAACATAAACAGTATACAGCATTTTACGATAAAATAGAAAGAAGAGAACAGATTTTTTTTAAAGAATTAAAAAAAGAAAAAAAAATCAAAAAACAAATTGGTCAAATTCAAAACAATATTACAATATCGCAGTGCGCACAGTTAAGGATAGATAGTAGACTTATAATCAATGCCAAGACAGGTCAAAGGAATTTTCCACTGCTTCTGAAATGACTTGGATTTTCCTTTTAATATTTGTCCAATCTTTTCCTTAATCAGGATTATCCAGTCCTTGACTCTGTCCTGACCAATTTATTCATAATAAATTATATAAATAATAAAAGGCTGCCAATGTCAGCCTGTTACCTGAATAAGATCCACCTGTGAGCCAGAGATCTTGCTGACGGATAGGGGATCAAATACTTTCTACCTTTTTTGAAACACATTTTTCTGGATTTTTATTATTATTGTTGTGTCTCTTACTGTTCAAATAAACCTACCATTGAAATTATAGACTGATCATTTCTTTGTTAGTGGGCAAACTTACAAAATCAGCTGGGGTTCAAATATTTTTTTCCCTCACTGTATATATATGGGGGGGGGGGGGGAGCTGATATATATGATATATTGAATAATAATGATATATTATTTATATTTTTGTTTAATTATTATATGTATACAACTTAAAAAAAAATTCACCTACTGCTACTATTTACTGTGGGTTTTTTAAATTGTATATGCATGTTCTTTTATTTTTATGTAAACTTTATAAATGCTTTGGCAATTCATTTGTCATGCCAATAAAGCAATTATTAAATTGAGTTGAATTGAATTGACAAAGAGAGAGAGAGAGAGACAGAGAGCTTTAAATGAACAGTTCCTCTTATTCCTCCTTGGTTTGAAGACAGCATGAAGGATTTATTTGAGGATATGATCCACATATGTTCAGATAAAGGTGCACAAGTCGTCTGCAGCGGAGAGAGGCTATGAAGCTGTAGTACCTCGTAGGTTTCTGAAAAGTCTTGAGTTCTAAAAAGCAGATTTGTCCTGCACATCCTTCGCTTGTTTCTTTAAAAAAGGAAATTAAAGTTGCTGTATCTCGAAAGTTCAAATATTTTGCCCAAGGGACAGCAAATACTGGTTAAATGATGTGAAGTAAAGATATGGAAATATCCGTGTTATGTTTTAAAAACAGAGGTTCTCAACTGGTTTGCTTTTTACATTAGACATTACAGTAAGTGGCAATGCAAAACAGAATGAAAGCTGTAAGCCAAAAGCTACTGGGGAAAAAAATAGTGTTTCAAATTATTAACTCAAAGAATAATAATAATAATGATGATGATAATTATCATTAGTAGTATCATTTTAATTGGTAAATTTGTTCAATAATTATTATAATGGTTATTACTAAATTTTAATCATTCAAGTTATATTTGAAAGTGAAAGAAAAAACAGTTTATTGTTTTGATTTATGAACTGTATTAACTAGTTAATAATATTATCATCATCATTATCGTAGCATTTTTATTTATATAAAATCTGAAATAATAATAACAATAACAATAATATTAATAATTGGCAAAAGTGCATAAATATATCAACCAATATTTGGCATGTCTTATAGGAAACCTTAAAAATATCAAGAAAAATGCTCTATTTTTCAAATTTATAAATTGTAATGAGAATAGTTATTATTATTATTATCATCATCATCATTATTATCATTGCATTGTATTTATTTATTTTATTTGTTTAATACATGTAATTATAACATATATGAAAATTTATATATACTAATAATTTATATGAATAAATGAAAATAATTACTATTGGCTGTCTGCATTGAAACAATGCCTTTTTATGTGAGGATCCACCAGTTTAGAACCTTTGTCTCTTTTTCATAATTGTATATTCTACCTCTTTACACTAATAAAAAAGGCTTTATCTTAACGGTTTTGAGGGCAAAGTCCTATTATACACGTGCAACTAAGCGGGATTTGACGTAACATTTTTTTTTAAATATAAGCTATTGATTTTAATGTAATATTTAAATGTAATTATATACATCTAAAATAAATTTAAAAATAAAGTGGTGTTTGACCACCGCTGAATGGACTCTTCATAACAGTAAACAACACACCCATTTTGAAGGAAACCTATGTAAATACTTGTAATGCACGGTGCTTTTTGCAGATCGTTGAAATAAACTGCAGATGCTTAACTTACCTTTATGTTTTCCCCATCAAGCTGCAGGGTCCTCTCTCTGAAATCTACACCAATTGTTGCCTCGGGATTGTTGAGAAATTTACCACCGCAAAACCGATAGGTTAGGCAGGTTTTTCCTACATTTGAATCCCCAATGACGATTATCTTGAAGACCCTCGCCTGGGGACCGTCATATTCCTGACACGAGTCATTCGCGAGACTGTCTCTACAGTAAATCGTCGCGAATTCATTGCTGCCCGTTGTGTTTTCTATTGCCATAGCTTTGACACTGGTGAATTATCGCGAGAGGATAAGAACGAGAGCTTAATGTGAACTCCCGTGACCTCTAGCTTGTAGCCTCATTCACCGTGGTGGAAATGAATGAAAGTGAAAGAAACCGATTAGTATACTAAAGTGAAGTAAAACACTTTATTAACAGAACCAAACATATGAATTACATGACATAAGCGACATAATTTATTGAACAATTCTAACATTAAACAACTGTAGAGAGTGAGAGACAAAGCAAATCACAAACATGTAAAAACAGGTTGGGTACAAAACTAAACACAGAATAACGTGTTTTAGCATACTTGAATGGTTTAGCAATTACCAAAGCTGTTTAAAAAACATAGAAAACGGTCCATTTTTTCAAAAGTGGCTTAAAGCATCTAAAATATTAAACGGTGTATTCACATTCTACCGAGGCAATTTGGACCCTATATAAGCACAAACACAGGGACCCTTTTAATCAAAACCATAAAATATTTTTCTGATCATTATACACTGAGACTGGGAATAGCACCACTTTACCCTGTTTAAGATTCCAATGTATTACTGCACAGTAAAAATGTTAACTAACAGTTCCCCGTAGCTCATGATTCAGTGGGTGTTTTCAATGTTTGGCTTTCAAATTGCATTATGGGACCTTGATGCTCAGAGATTTTACACATTTTTTTTTTTTACATTTTAGTATGTAAATTATGGCACAAAAATAATCAATTAGCCTTAAAAAAAAGCAACAAGCATTGTATTAGCTTCACATTACAACTGCACGTGAAACACATCAAATGTGTGGTTTTGTATGACTGAATTTTAGTGCCTCGATAATTTATTTTTTAAAATCTAAAGTTACAAGATAAAAAGTTGTAACATTTCAAGATTAAAGTCCAGAACATTTTTAGGAACCTTTCTTTCACATGAATATATTTTCATTATTTTGAAAATAATGCAAGTTGCAAGTATTCTTTCTGTTGTATGGAATTATTTCTTTAATTATAATTTTTTTATACAATACTACCATTCATTTTAAACAACTAAATTGTCAAAAAAAAATATTTTTGTTAAACAGCAGAATATATTTTCAACATCCAAGAATATCTGAGCATATACAAAGGCTCTACAATGCAATTCTAATGCATAATAAACACAAAGCGCACATGAATCACAGGTTACAGCAATTGTTAATTAACAGATTTTCTTTACAGTATGCTCTTTATTTATGACCTCCAGAGACAAAATACAAATATTCTTTGTACCAATTTATAATCCTGAGACAATGTTTCATTCACTGGCTATAAGGTAAGCATTTGTTTAATAACACTCATCGTACAAACAGCATGAATTTCAAGTAGGCTTTACCCTGGCTCCTGTGGGGTGACCCACATCTCAAAGCAGGCTAATAGTTTTAACACTTATATCTCAAAATACTCTGCAGCATGTTTGCATTTGGCTCTATTATGCACAGTTCTAAGTTGGACACTGTAGTTACTGTGAGACGTATCCAACACAGGCTCATAGAAAACATGCTTCCGCCTACATTTTTGTGAAAGCGCAAAAAATGCATTTAAACATTTGACAGCAGCAAAGTCAAATTAGTGCTAAGGGGTAGTATGACAGCAACAACTTTTGTTCCTTTTCTTACTAATGGCATGCACTGGGACATTTTATCGACATACAATGTGAATAATAATGCGATAAGGAGTGCTTGGGTTCAAGTGCACAGTTCTACGAATGGGTTTAAAAACAATGTGAAATTAAGTAAAAAATATATATATGAGGTGCAATTTTCTCTCATGTTTGCTTTTGAAAATCTAATGGTTGGGTTTAGGTCAATGGTTCATTGGTCTAGATCAGGGGTGTCCAAACTGGAGGGCTGGTGTCCTGCATATTTTAGTTCCAACCCCAATTAAACACACCTGAACCAGCTAATCAAGCTCTTAGTAGGTTTATTAGAAACTTCCAGGCAAGTATGTTTAAGGAAGTTTAAGCTAAACTATGCAGGACACCTTTCCTCCAGGACGAAGTTTGGACATCCCTCGTCTAGATGATCTGTACAACAAGACCTGCCTTCTCATTACTGTGTACAAAGATGATGTGTATCTGAAACATGTAATGAAAAGTACCCCAAGTAACATATTTCAGATCCACAAAAATGTACACAGTGCCATCTAGTAACCAAGGACCATCTAGCAACTAAGCAACGTATTTTACTTTTCACAAAAAATATAGGCAAAGGCATTTCCAGTGAGCCTGGGCTGAAAACTACCAGTTCTCATCCGAAAAAGAGCTTGAGCTGCCGGAGTCTGAGTCTGCGTCAGTCAATCCATCAAAGTCCCAGTCAGCGCTGGAGCCGCTGTCATCGTCCTCCTCCAACACAAATTTCCGACCAGACCCCAAACATGCAGTATACAACCGGGTGGAGAGACTTATGGATCCGAAGAAAGATCCTAACAGGGTGGAAACATTTTTCCATGTGTCGCGAGTGGGATCATATTCGTGTATAACAAGTCTGTTTTTGTTGTGATGAACAACTGCAATAGTTAAAAGGAGCAGTTTGCTGCTGTGCTGCACAACTTGATAGTTGAGAGCACAGCTGTCAATAGGAATGTCTCCGATCCGCCTCCATTCTCCACGAACTGGGTTATATGCTTTGACCACAGGGATATCGCACAAACAGATAATCTGCTCTTGGAAAACACAGGCATTGTGGAGTTTACTGCGCTTCAGAGAAGCCCGCTGGAGCCAGTGGTTTTTCTTTGGCTCATAGCACAGCATCCTCCTCTTGTTTACCACATAAAGATGTTCATTAACTGTCACAACCTGCATCTTTCCCAAAGAATGAGGCAAAGAGGCCACAAAAACCCACTGATTCCTTTGAATGCTGTAGCATTCTACTTCCTTAAGCCTGGCATCCGATACTGGATCTCTGCCACCCAAAATATACAGGTGCCCACTGAGGTAGCCGATGTATGATTGCATTCTTCCAAGAAGTCTTTCTGCAAGCTCCTGCCAAAAATCTAACAAGGGATTGTAGACCCAGAAGTGCTTGGATAGCTGTGAGGCGAGATATAGATTGTTCTCTGGTGTGGTGCAAACCAAAAACGTCTCCATAGGGGAACGTTTGAAGTTCTGACTGGTGAGGTTAATGACCGGGGATGCCATGGAATAGATGTCCTCCACATAGGGGTCATAGCACATGATAGGTTGATTGGGCCGTCCAAGGAATAACACCATTTCTTTCGCACTCTTGCCGATTCTTTGTTTAGCAGCATGTACAGTCATTGTAAACGTACCGCTCTGCTCACTGCCAGCCCCATCTAAGACACTGGAAAGATATTTCTTTATAAAAGGCTTTGATTTAAGGCCATCAAGATAAACCCTGTCTTTCTCTGAAAACAAAGACCACCGCACACATTTGAGGACCTGCAACGCATCTTCTGAATTTTCATGCAAGTTACTCTCAATCCACTGTACTGCAAATGAGCACACTTTACGTTCACAGTCCACATCCAAAGAATCCAACATGAGGATCTCTTTAATCTGCCTCTGGTCCAGCTCACAAAGCTCTCTCACGCTGGCACCGAGCTGGACAAAGTTCTTTGCAATGAATGCTTGAGCTCCACTTTTCAACTCCAGATTGTCAAAGGCGTCAGCAAACTTCAAAATTCCTGCACAGTTTGAAAGGTCCAGCCTTCTTGTCATGAAGTTAGCACAGGCTTGCCGGATGTACTCCAGCTGCAGCATATTTGCAGCTGCATAAAGCCTCTGCACGTTGCTTTCTGTGATTGTCACTTTGCCAGTGTAGCAGTAATCAATAATGACCGCCATAGAATCGGCGTCCACGTCGTGAATGGTGACCTTTCTCTGCGTGCTCTCGTACAGTCCTCCTGTAAACATGCTTTTAAAATACGGGCTCGCTGCTGCCAATATATTTCTGCTACACTGGAACACTTTTCCAGCTGCAGGGGAAACACTTCGGTCTGCTGTTTCCGTGTCAGGCTCCACTTCTATAGTCACGTCGACTAACAGCTGCGAGTCGTAGAATAATTTCATCTCTTTCATCAAACTTAGAGCGTGATTCGTGTCCTCAAGTTCCTCCGGACCACCGAAGCTGTTCACCGAAGCCATGTTGAGCTAGTTTTCTCCGTCCAAACGCAACTAAATCCCGTCAGCGACGGTGGCATCAAATCTCCATCAGCTCCGCTGCTGTGATGATTCAAAATGTCATGAAAACAACAAGCTGCGAACTGCTGGTGCCGCTTCTTTGTTGCATGAAAACCAACGCATGTTTTATGAATGAAACGCAGTCCTTTTCGACTTTAGGAATGAGGGTAAACTTCATTCATTGGCGATGTCAGTCCCGTTTAATTTCATATCGTTAAGCTTATGATCTTGAGACATCGACGTAGTACGTCTCACTCAAACATGCTACCACTGAGCTGCAACATAGGGCGCTGATTGGTCACATTGGTCGCGGCTCATACAAGTTAAGCTGCCTACATAGACAGCATTCAAGCGTAGGCTAGTGATTCAATAAACGCAGCCCTAGGCTATGAGACTCAACAAAATCCCGAAAAGAAGGCAAGTCAGGAGGATTTGAGACGCAGCCATTCTCAGGGCTCTGTTTTACGTTTGGTTGGTTTGCTAGCTTTGTTCATATGACCTCAATAACAAAATTTACAATTAGTTTAAAATATTTGGCATATCAGACAAATATTTGACATATAATTTAAAATTATTCAATTAAAATTGATATGTCTAATATACCATAGTATTGGGGTTATTAGTTGATAAATTAATGCTATTATTGTTATTTAAAAAAAATCTTTTGAATATTCTTGACCCCACAATAAAGTTGTCAACCAGTTTGAGTACTTTAGCATGGCACTGGACAGAACAAATTATATTAACAACTTTATAAACCGCTTATAAACAACCTAGTCCAATATGATATGTAACCCATGTTCTATCTGATCTTTTTATCCGAAATAAAGGAATCAATAATAATATAAAATAAAATAAAAATAAAATCAGTAGGCTATTTAAGAGAAGCCCCCTTTGTAATGGTTTTAGGTGTTATAATAGAATTTTTTTTGCCTTTCAAAAAGTTATTTTCAGTTTTAGCAGCCTCGCTCTCTTCATTCTATACAAACACAGATTAACACGAGTGAGTTATGAGTGAGGGCCAGACAGAATCTGCAGACATTTTTTTTTTTGCTATTTCTGCACAGAATTTTGTTAAAAAGCTATGGATTTATGCAGATTTTTTTTCGGAGTATCGTAACTAATAACTTAATATATGAAATAGAAAATAATACCTTTTTAACTATTGTTTAATGTTTACAATGCAAATCCAATTAGATCCACTTATTGGGTAAACAAAGCAAGTATCTCATATAATCTACTAAAAGACATTAAATATCACTTTGCAAACTATATTATTAATAATTGAACATTTTCATATTAGTCATTCATATTACTGAAATTAATTTAAACATGGAATAAATGTATATTTACACAAGTGAATAAATAGATTCAGCGATGGGCTAAAAATCTGCAAAAAATCTGCGGAATTCTGCGTGCACAGATTTCGTGTGGGCCTAGTTATGAGTATTGGCCATAAGAACTGAATAGCCTATTGAATTTTGGCCTACTACACCACATCAAAGCTGCTTTACAGGAATAAGCTTGCAATTATTTTTAGTGCAGGTCTCATCCAAAACAGGGCTGAGCGATTCTTTTTCTGTTGTAACAGATAAAATTGTGTAATATTTTCCTATTCATAAAAGATCTGCCCTAACTTTATCTATCTATAAATATGTTCCTAAAACCTTTTTTCCTTTTCCCGATTTTGATACTTTTTGGATTCATTAATTCATTTTCTTTTCAGCTTAGTCCCTTTATCTGGGGTCGCCACAGCGGAATGAACCGCCAACTTATCCAGCATATGTTTTACGCAGCGGATGCCCTTCCAGCCACAACCCAGAACTGGGAAACATCCATACACACTCATTCACACTTATACATTACGGAGAATTTAGCTTACCCAATTCACCTGTACCACGTCTTTAGACTTGTGGGGGAAACCGGAGCACCTGGAGGAATCCCACGGGGAGAATATGCAAAATCCACACAGAAATGCCAACTAACCAAGCTGAGGCTCGAACCAGAGACCTTCTGGCTGTTTGGCGACAATAATAAGGTCGCTGGTTCGAGCCTCGGCTGGGTCAGTTGCATTTCTGTGTGGAGTTTGCATGTTCTCCCTGCGATCACGTGGGTTTCTCCGGGTGCTCCGGTTTCCCCCACAAGTCCAAAGAGCTAAACTTGCCCCACTAAAACTCCCCCACAAAATCTAAACTTGTTCGTAATGTATGTGTGTGAATGAGAATGTATGGGTGTTTCCCAGTGATGGGTTGCAGCTGGAAGGGCATCCGCTGCGTAAAACACAAGTTGGTGGTTCATTCCGCTGTGGTGACGCCAGAATAAAGGGACTAAACTGAAATGAAAATGTATGAATGAATAAATAAAATTGAATGTTTTTTTTTAGTTTCTGTCTGAGACTGACATCTAGTGGGCATTTTATTATCTCTGTTTGCAGGCTTCAAACCTGTTTTCAAACCTGTTTTGCACACGTCACCCAGAAATCCCAAAATCCTGCCCACATTTCAAGGAAATAGAAACTGAAGTGTGATATTACTGTGTGTCCCTCTTTCCTTTTTTATTTGGTAAAATGGCAGAAGCCCGAATTTTTCAGGATGAGTTCAATTGTTCAGTGTGTCTGGATTTACTGAACGATCCAGTGACCATTCCGTGTGGACACAGTTACTGTAAGAGCTGCATTACTGGCTGCTGGAATCAGGAGAATCAGAGAGGAGTCTACAGCTGCCCTCAGTGCAGACAGGCTTTCAGTCCAAGACCGACTTTAGGTAAAAACACCATTCTGGCTGAAATGGTGCAGAAACTGAAGAAGATTAAACTTCCTGCTGACTGTTATGCTGGCCCTGGAGATGTGCAGTGTGACGTCTGTACTGGAAGAAAATACAAAGCCGTGAAGTCCTGTATGGCTTGTCTGAACTCTTACTGTCAAAGTCATCTTGAACAACATGATGATTTATTTAAAGGAAAGAAACACAATTTGATGGACGCAACCGTACAACTGCAGGGGATTGTCTGCCGTAAACATGATAAGATCAAGGAGGTATTTTGCCGCACAGATAAAAAGTGTATTTGTGTGCTGTGTACAATGGATGAACATAAAACCCACGACACCGTATCAGCGGCAGCTCAGCGGGCTGAAGAACAGGTATAAACTTATGGCACTGGTGAAATAATGCTGACATTCATATTATTAAATATGAAAAATGCTGTATTTCTTATTTCAGGAATACTGTGTTTTGTGTTAGATCTTAAACCACTATATATATATATATATATATATATATATATATATATATATATATATAATTTTAAATATATACATGTTAAATAATTATTATAAATACATTTAAATACATTTAGTTTCAATAAATATAACAATTTCTTTATTATTATACAATTATTATTCTAAATAAATAACAGAAATCAATCCTAAATGTAACTCAATGTAAAGTAACACA
Organism: Danio albolineatus; assembly: GCA_903798035.1. NCBI lineage: Eukaryota > Metazoa > Chordata > Actinopteri > Cypriniformes > Danionidae > Danio > Danio albolineatus. Next base: position 3,866,624 of record CAIGQQ010038318.1, read on the forward strand.
TTGTAAAGAATGTAAAGACACAACTAAAGTAAAATTCTAAGACTTTTGCATGAATATTAATTATGACAGTTCTACAGAATACAAAAAATATATGTTTTGTAGAATTATCTTTTGTCTTAGACCCGACTCATGACTGACAATTAATATTATGAAGTCTTAGTTACCTCCCTGACTCATTATCCCTCCTTTCTGCTTCATAGCCATGCTTTGTCAAAGTTTGTCATCATATTATATAAACTTTTGGCGTGCATGTAAACAACTGGGATCAGGAGGCAGCGCATGTGAGGTGCGCGGAAATGGCATTCTGCGCACATGGGTAAAATTGTTTTCACCAGCATTGTTTCGGTTACACATAAAGAATAACAAACTTGCGTGTGCAAAATTCGCCAAATGTGAATGGCCCCTAACGTCTTTATTCTGGGATAAACACTCTAACAGAATTACACAAAGTAAATCTTATCTCATGGCTTTTATTGGGGCATCTCCTCATGCCGCCCCAAGCAAGATGCTGCCCTTGGTGATCGCCCATGTCGCCCATGCCTAAATCCGCCACTGAACAAAAGTGAAACTCAATCTCAGAGCATCATGTTTATAAGTAAATTTATAGAGCATGTGAAGTGATGATGACAGATTCAAGTTAGTCATTTAATTCCTGAATAAATCTGTATTTTATTGTAACGTTTAATAATGGCTCTTACTAAAATGACACTTGAAAAATGAAGAAAAAAAACAAACAAGGAACAACAAACACATACAGCAAAATAAAAACCTTTGCACATCATGCTTTTATGGCGCATTGTTTTATTTAGCATTTCTCATGTTTGCTGTTCATTCTTTATACCATAGAAGCACTTAAAAGACTTGAAAAGAAAGTTCCAGATAAGAATCAAGGAGAGAGAGAAAGAACTAAAGAAGCTGAGGGATGCTGTGAAGTCTTATAAGGTGAGGTGAAAACAATCTGAACACACATGAGCTGATGTGGTGCAGAATGTGCAGTGATAAAACTTGATTGTGATGTGCGTTTTAACAGTGCTCTGCACAAACAGCAGTGAACTACAGTGAGAAGATCTTTAATGAGCTGATAAGTTCCATTTTGAGAAGGCGCTCTGAGGTAACACTGCTAATCAGAGGTCAGGAAAAGGCTGCAGTGGATCATGCTGAAAAACTTATTTTTCAACTGAGGAAGGAGACTAATGCTCTGAGGGAAAATGAGGCTGAGCTGGAGAAGCTTTCACCCATACAAAATCACGTTCATTTTCTACAGGTAACAGAGATCTAAAAACAGCACTTCTAATAACAAGATTCTCAGCTGCTGGAGTGAGCAGCTAAAAAGATTATGTTGTCCTGAGCTTTGTCGGGATGAAAATTGTTGTTTTTATATAAATCATCAGTCAGATTCTCATTTAACCATTGGCATTTCTGTGTGGAGTTTGCATGTTCTCCCCATGTTGGTGTGGGTTTCCCCCACAAGTCCAAAGACATGTTGTATAGGTAAATTGAGTGAGCTAAATTATCCGTAGTGTATGAATGAGTGTGTATGGATGTTTCCCAGTGCTGGGTGGCAGCTGGAAGGGCATCCGCTGTATAAAACATATGCTAGATAAGTTGGTGGTTCATCCCGCTGTGGCGACCACAGATTAATAAAGGGACTAAGCCGAAAAGAAAATCAATGAATGAATGAAAACATAAACCTTAAAAAGAGCATTTTTGGCTTGGTGAGAACTTGAATCTGACATAAGGAAAATTCTTACGTATTTGCTTGCTCGATGTTTCAATATTTTATATTCAAGGGTAAAGGAGTCGAAACATTTCTTTAAAAATATTATCAGCTTCGGCTTTTTTAATATACATTAATAAAATCATTTTACCAAGAGAACTTAAGTGTACATAAAGTTCACTTTTCATTAGTTTACTATACGTTCACTATGGCCTATTTTCATTCATTCTATTATTCATTCATTCATTCATTTTCTTTTCAGCTTAGTCCCTTTATTTTATCAGGGGTTGCCACCCCTGACGAATAAAGGGACTAAGATGAAGGAAAATGAATGAATAAATCCATGTCTTTGTCCCTCAATTCTGTTACATTAGTTATGATATTTCAGTAAATTACTTATTCATGTTTTAAAAACAAAATATGATGAAAATACATAAAATTCAGTTTTAGACATGTCGTGGTAACTGATTTGAGGTTAGCATCTTGGGCTAAAGCACAAAATGGTGGAAAATGTCAACTCTGTTAGTGGTTTCAAAAGTTTAACAGTAAGTTAAGAAACAATAGTAACAGAATTGAATGTTCACAATCTATGGCAGTTTGTATTGTTTATAACTGTTATTTGTATTATATAACATTAATATAGGATTCAGTTTAGTGTAAATTATTTGTTGTATGTCATTCCAATTTAAGTGAATGAGCCATAAAATAAGCAAATAAAACAAACGATTTAAAAAAAAATTAAGTATTGCCATTTTCCATCCTATTAGGACACTTAATAATAATAATAATATTAATAATAACAGCAACAACAACAACAACAACAATAATAATGAAATGTCAAAACAATTGTCAAACGAAGAGACAGCCCTTAAGACCACAAGTTTTCCCAAACCGGGATAAACACAGCCATATCACCCTGCAGCCACATAAACACAGCCATATCACCCTACAGCCACAGCCATATTACCCTGCAGCCTAAGACCGGTTACTCACTGAAGCTAAGCAGGGCTGAGCCTGGTAAGTACCTGGATGAGAAATGGGAAAACTAGGTTGCTGTTGGAAGTGGTGTTAGTGAGGCCTAGAGATGCACGGTTGGCGGTTATATATATATATATATATATATATATATATATATATATATATATATTCATTCATTTTATTTTCGGCTTAGTCCCTTTATTAATCCGGGGTCGCCACAGCGGAATGAACCGCCAACTAATCCGGCATTTGTTTTACGCAGCGGATGCCCTACCAGCCACAACCCATCTCTGGGAAACACATCCATACATTCTCATTCACACACATACACTACGGACAATTTAGCTTACCCAATTCACCTGTACCGCATGTCTTTGGACTGTGGGGGAAACCGGAGCACCCGGAGGAAACCCACGCAACCACGGGGAGAACATGCAAACTCCACACAGAAATGCCAACTGGCCCAACCGGGACCTGCCCCAACCGGGGATCGAACCAGCGACCTTCTTGCTGTGAGGCGAACGTGCTACTCACGCGCCACCGTGGCGCCCTTATATATATATATATATTAGTGTAAATTTACCAGTCTTATAATTTGTAGGTTTAATGAATTTTAAGTAATGTTACAGTTTTAGCTGAAAATGAGTTAGCAAGAGCTGCGTAGATCTGAATGGTTATTGGTTGTAGTATTAAAATGATGATTTTTTTTTTCCTTTTTCTGTAGAAATTCCAGCCTGTCTCATCAGCACCTCTTGAAACTGACATACTCTACACTCCCTTAAATTCTGTCTTAAATAGCCTAAAAGAATCTGTCTGTCAGCTGAGCGACAAAATTGAGAATTTCTTCAAAGAGGAGATCACAAAGATAACTAACAGAGGTGACGGACATTCTCAGAAACCAGTCCTCCATTATCTAATATCATAGAATGTCTTAAGAATGGATGTTTACACAAGAATGACACTTTTAATGTCTTTTTTGATTTCCACAGTTGCAATATTTAACACTGTTCCCAGAAACAGCTTCTTTAAATGTAAGTCAAGTCAAAAGTCTCATATTGAAAAGTGAATGAAAACAAGATAGAACCGTTTAATGGTTAGTTTATAGAATGATTCACAAGATATCTGAAAGCTGTACTGAACCCATCGCTGTTCCATTTAACATTCATAACTCCTGATTACAATGCATTTTTTTCTTCTCCAGATTCCCATCAGCTCTCTCTCGATCAAAACACAATGAATGGATGGCTCCGTTTGTCTGAGATGAACCGAAAGGTTACTCAAACAGAGCCAACTGATGGATATCCTACTCCATATACTGATCATCCAGACAGATTTGATGAGTATAATTTTCAGGTGATGTGTAAAGAGACTGTGTGTGGACGCTGTCACTGGGAGATTGAGTGGAGTGGGTGTTATGGTATGTATGTATCAGTGTCTTATAAGAGCATTAGTAGGAAAGGAGGGAGTAAGAAGTGTTTGTTTGGACACAATGATCAGTCCTGGAGTTTGTACTGCATGGACTCGGGTTTCTCATTCATACACAATAACAAACAGACTCACCTCCCTATGGTTTACAGCTCCTCAAGAATAGGAGTGTATGTGGATTACACTGCAGGAATACTGTCCTTTTACAGTGTCTCTGACCTTATGAGACTCATTCATACAGTCCAGACTACATTCACTCAGCCTCTCTATCCTGGGTTTTATCTTTGTTATGGCTCATCTGTGAAACTACTGTGAAAATGTTCTGGTAATTTGGAATCAGTAACACACAATACAGAGCAATGCATGTGATTTAATTTAAGGGTAAATATATGTTAAGGCTTAAACTCCACAAAATACCATGAGCCACATTTTACACACTAATAATAAAAATAACAATTATTATTATTATAATAATAAAGCTGCATAAAAAATCAGCAAAACCCCTTTAACACTAAACATGATAAAGTATTAAAGATTATGATAAAGTTGAATCAAAATAATAGAATCCTTTACAACTATTCACACAGACAAATCAATCACAGCACAACAAAGCAAGTTGATTTGTTATTACAAGTATGTTGATTTGATTCTTAATATTGCGCTCAGTTTGAAAGGGTTTAACAGTTAAGATGTTTTTGTAGATTGTTTCTGATTAATTAATTATTTCTTAATATTTCATTCTTATACTTCTGTCAGATGTGAATTACATGTCTCTTTATTTTCAACATTTCACTTTTCAATCTTATGTTTTCTTATGTAATCTCAAATTAAACAGCTGAAATGGGCAACACATACAAATTCCAAAACATCTGAATCTCCTCATAAAGGGCCCTTTCAGAAGTGAGTTAATGAAGGAAACGTTTAATGGTTATTCCATACATCTGTATGAGAACTCACTTCAAAGGCTCATTGTCATTCATATGGAGTAGATCTGTTCACTTCCATCTGTTCATAAATGGCTTATATGTATTTTTTCCAGAGGAAATGTAATTATTGTAATTAATATAATATATATGTAATTATATGTAATTGTATGTAATTATTAATATTTAAATATTTTATTGTTTGAATTATTCCAATAAAAATATACTTATTAAATTGCCTCCTTTGCTCATGGGCAATAAAGCAGCACTGCACTTTTGCCTTAATCCATAGACTGAGAACGACACAAAGACCCTTTTAAGAACTTTGTATTATTGAAACAATCACGAGTAAATGCAACATGAATGCACTGCCAATTATTTTAAATCAAATTAAAACCCATAATAATATTCAAACAATTAAAATGAACGTTTTCACATACTAAGTTGCAACTTTACTGTTACAAATGTGAAAATACAAATATATTTAAATACATGTCATACAATTTTGGCATACAAGAAAAAACCCTCCAACTGTAGGTTCAACTAATTGTAAATAAAAACAAAAAAACATTGCATTGCCATTTAACAACAGGTACTTCTAGTTGATCATTTGGAAAAGTGGCACCGCATGAACCCAAAATTCTCACAGAAATCAGTAAAGATTGCTAAAAGAAAAATCATATTTGGGGGTTACATTCAGTATGGGGGTGCAAGAGATCTGGATGGAAGGCAACATCAACAGCCTGAGGTAAAAAAGACATTTGTGCTACCCATTCCATTACAAAACACAGGAGAGGGCAAATTCTTCAGCAGGGTAGTGCTTCTTCTCATACTTCAACCTCCACATCAAGTTCTTTAAAGCAAAGAAGGTCAAGGTGCTCCAGGATTGGTCAGCCCAGTCACCCGAAATGAACAATATTGAGCATGTGTGAGGTAAGATGAAGGAGGAGGCATGAATCCAAAGAATCTCAATGAACTCTGAGAATCCTGCAAGACTGCTTACTTAGCCATTCCAGATGACTTTATTATGTTATTTGGGTCATTGCAGAGATGTATGGATGCAGGTGTCCAAGCTCATGGGAATCATACCCAATATTAATTCTTTTACCCACTGCAGCATGACTTTATATTCTCAACTGTACATTATTTCTGTGCAAGACTTTTGTCTAAGCAAAATCAGACATTGCTGTCTTAATTAAATAATTAAAAATCAAGGTGTGACCATCTATTATTTTAGTAAAATAAGCATAATCTTAAGGTCTTTGCCTTTTATATAAACCACTTCTGATACCAAATGATCAACTAGAAGTAAAGTTATTATTTGTTGTTCCTAAAATGTAGACAAGATCTCCAATGTGTACTTCTAAAAATTACAGAACATCTAAAACATCTGAATTCAGTCCAAATGTCTTAGGCCACATTAACACATTTTGGATCATTCAGAAGCTTTAACACAAACTTTATATTTTTTTATTTATTTCAGTTGTTTTCTGAAGTACCTCAAGCAGAGAAAGACACCCTGAATTATCTCTTTTGTTTAAGACTTTGATCTCACATTATTTTCTTTGTTTCTGTAAATGTTCTTAGTTATAACTGCGATTAAGCACATTAATCTTGCTCAGGGCATCTTTGTTGTCAATGGTCTTATGAACGGTAATGATGAAGGGGAAGGCAGAGGGCAGTTCAACTCTACGGCTGAGCTTCTGGTGACCCCAGTGCAGACAGCGCAGCCTCTCAGCCAGATCACGGCGTCCTGCTCGCTCCAGACCATCCTGCAACAACTTAGTTTTGTTTGGTTTGTCCCAGGACCGCTCATACCTATCAATTATTAGCAGAAATCACTAGAGGTAAGCTACCAACACAACACTCAGCCCTCAATGTTGTGTAAAATAAATGCTACTGTAATTAGCTAGTAATAAACAACAGCTAGATTGAACAGTGTTTGAATAATAAATACCACGATTCCAGCATTCTCTGAGCCTGAACTCTCTTTTCTTTGGATGTGGCATTAAACTGTCGGACTTCATTTCTGGTGAATCCCAGTTCAAATGCTAGAACATTCCACTCAAAGCCCAACTGCTTAGCAATCTCCTGCACTGATTTCATGTTGATCACAGCATCCTAAAGGACAAAGTGGAGGATTCATAGACATGGGGACATTTCATGTAAAAAATAAAACAACAACAAAAACATATCATAGAGTTTACTCACCTCTTGTGCCTTGTTTGGCATTTTGTCCACATTTAAAAGGATTTGAGTTCCTCTCTGCTTTATTGCCCAGTTTTTATCAAAAATATTTCATGTGAAATGCCTACAAGTTGTTGCATGTAGCGGTTAATGTGACTGGAGTGGCCAGTTGGCATAGAGACTGACCAATACAAATCTGCCTGGTTAAAAATTAAACTTTTTTTACTTTGAGAAATTGCTTAAAGGAGTGAGAGTAAAGTAAGCACAATTTTTTTAAAAGATAAATCTCAGTTCTGTGTTATGTTAGTTCATCCAAACCTGAATATTCCCTTTATCTTTTATTCTGTTAAACACAAAAGAAGATATTCTGAAGAAAGCTGTTGTTTTGTGATACTGATAACATTGATATTTTGATGGTTGTGTATAAATATATTTAGTGTAGACAATAGGGTTAACATAACAGAAGTATAGGAGTATGACAGAAATAAACAGTGGACCAGTATCAGTTTTCTCATATATGATGCAAGGGAGAATGAAAATACGGACACAAGATGTAAAAGTTAACAATTATCCCCGGAGGGTGTTTATTGACAGTTCAAAAATTGTGATGGCATCAGCCTATGGGATTAATTTAGTATTAATATTATTTGCAAATGCACGCTCTGTCATCCACGTGCTCTATTAATGTTGTATATTCAATTTTACATCCACAAACGAATGGCTTTCCACCTGAGTCTGTGAATTTAAGATTTGCACAAACATAAACATGTTCGCGAAAACAAATATTATGTTTTGCATTGATACATCTTAATTTACATGTGTGAAAAGGAAGTTTTGCATATGCGGATCAGGTGACGCGCGTGCGTGAATTAATTTTTTGTTTGAATCTAAACTGCCGGCTTCGTTTGAATTGTGAGACTTTCTTTTCCCGGTTTTTAAGCTTTTCAGAAATCAAACACAAACAACTGTTCACGGAAAAGCCACAACGGTCTTATGCAATGTGAACACATCTACCTAAAGATTTGAGAATTATACAATACTGCGTTACTACATCTGTGTCTGAAAAATATTTAAATAAATTTTAAATATTTAAATAAATGTGCAGCATTTGTAAAAACAGAGTTGTTTTTGTGTATACACGCTCTCTTTGTGTACGTGAATCATAATTTGTGCATGTGTGGATCAGGTGGTGCTCATTTGAATTATGAAACTGATTTCACGCAGTTTGTCGGCAAATCCACGCACGCGCAAGTCTTGATCTGCGTGCAACTCTTGGTCCGCGCGCAACTCTTGATCCAATCACCAATGTACTAATGCAGTTTAACCAGTGACCCCTAGATGGCAATCTCACCATTACAGAGCAGGCCACGTCCAGTTTTTATAACGTTTTATAACCGAACGACCTGTAAAAGACAGCAAAGTTACAAAAATGGATATCGCGACGCATCAGCTGGATGAATGGCTTTATATGGGTATTCTGACACTCTATGCCTGTGTGAGGTCAACATTAAACCACTGGAATCTCCAGTCTCAGTCTCAAATCTCCTCTCAGGAGCACATTATAACATTCAGTATAGGTTTAAATGGTGACGTCCTATGCTTCCATTTTTTGGGTTTATAATTGATAGAAGATTTTGAAGAAAGGTTATGAATACTTTACCCTGAGGGAATATTTCTGCCTATACCAAAACATGTAGGAAATATGCTTTATTTGTATCTTTCTTATTTTAATAAATGCATGCAAACATACTGTGTTGTCTTATTCTGGCAATAACTTGTATTACTTTCAGGGATGGGCAAAATACATTGAAGTGTGTTTTTAAATAAAATATCAAATACCTCAATTTTACATGTATCAAAATAAACTGCAAAATACAGCAGCCACAACGTGTATTGAAATAAAAAATTGTATTTTGTATTTTTAAAATACTACAAAATACTTTTACATTGGAGTATAACA
>CAIGQQ010038318.1:3928320-3952265 GCA_903798035.1 Danio albolineatus
TATATAGTGGAATGTAGAATGGCCCAGCCAATGACCTGAATAGACGATAGAACAATTAAGATTTTTACACTTTGTTGAAGTCTGTAAAAACTCACACCTGAGCAATTCATTTGACTTCATTCACCATATGAGAAGCGTTTTTAAGCTGCCATCACCAAAAAAGCCTTCTATATAAAGTATTAAATACCAAAATGACCCAAATCTGGTTCAATTCCATGTCAACAGCTCAAAAAATATTATTCCCAGAAAAAAAACATGACATGTTTTTCCCCCGCTGTATACACATATATATAAATATACAGTTGTAACATGTTGAATTTTCAGTGTTATCAGTATACCTTGTGTTGTCTGACCTGTGTTGGCTCTGTAACTCTGTGCTTCTACTGTAGGGGAGCTGCTATTGGCCACATGGAGCTGCTGGAAGGACAGGCTGTTGAGGTACTGAGGTGTGGAGGGGCTGCGCCGGCAGTCTTTTATGCTGGAGAGGTTCTGTGTGTGGGACATGCTGCGTTGCATGGAGGCCGTGCGGAAGAGTCGCGGCTGGGGAACGGACAGCTGATCATACTCTTCCTCTTCATCCAGCTCAGCTTCACTCCTCATGCTTCTGCGGACACCTGTGTGGATAGAGAAGCTGGCACTGCGGCGTGTGGCTGTGGCAGTGGTGCTCGCATACTCCTGCCGGAGACCTACACAGAAAAACACAATACTTTTAGAAGTCCTGAAGACTTATGATGGAAACATAATCTCAAGACTGAATCTTAAAGTCGCCATGAAATTGAAGTTAACATTGTCCTTGTGTCCGCTATTATGACTTACAACCACTTATTATGGTCCTGAAATTAGAAAAAAAAATTAGCTGCATGCATTTTGACCAACCGTCAGGTAGAGAGGCTTCGGTAAAGATGTTTGTATGACTGCCCACTGGAGAATATTTAAATGCTGTTGTCTGTGTTATATTTCATCTGCAACAACAATACTGAACTTGTATAAAGACGTGTTTGGACATTAACGTCTGAACGCAGAATTATCCAAAGACCTGAGGAGATTTCTCTGCGTGAAAGACTTGTGAATGGGAGATTAACCTGCTGCTGCTTTTACAATAAGGTAGGAAATTCAATACGACAGAAATGTGGATGATTGACAGGGCTCTTAACTAAGCACAAAACGATCTGTTGAGTAATATGTCCCAAAGCTTGCATACTCTTCTGTTACACACTCAAAAGTGTAAGACTTGAGTTCTCAAATATTTTGATGTCTTTGACAATTCAAACATTAACTGGAAGCACGGAGACAAATCGGCTCAACACCGAATGCGGGGATGCTCACTCCCCTCCTTCCACCTTGGTTCCTTCACCCTCTCTTCACTCAACTCACGCAAAGTCGTTTCAAAGTAATGTTCTATATCAATCCAAGTGACTTTATCGATCATGTTTGATATCATTTGAAATGTCTCAGTGCGACTGGTACAATGGTCTCATTCTCTCAGAAATAGTCATAACCAAAATAATAAATATATAACTTCAGGTATCTTTTGCACCACTGCTAAGGGTGTGCCTTCACCGGGGGTTCAGAAACTCTTACTGAATGTAAATGCCTTTTGTTATTCAACACACACCCCTCCTACCTCTCGGTTTGAATACTTAAGGAAGACTTTCAAGCTGTTCGGGGCGACTTCTGTAACTAAGAGTAGCCCGTAGTGTGGAATTCTCCACACTATGTATGTTTTGAAGTCAGGTATGCATCTTTACACATTTACCTGACTAATAAATTGTTGTTTTTAATTATTCAAACTGATTTTGTGTTATTATCTCTAGTAGATTACGTTAAGTCCATAACACCACAAGCCCCTGTACAGGTTAGTAGCGGTAATAATAGTCATAGTCTAAAGTAATATTAAAAGGAAACAAAATAAGCTTATCAATGTTTTATAATTGAGTCAGATAAAACGAGAATAAACATATTAACATTCTAAACCACCTCATATTAAAATTGGAGTCAGATACGAGTTAAATTTGAAGTAAATCAACATTGTGCACTGGAAAGACAGAACAGACAGAGAACCTTCATCCACCAGTAGACACCGCCGTTGGACTAACTAGCTGTACTTTACGAAAGTATATATTTCTCCTTCACAAAAAAAGTACATACTTTTAGGGCATAGTATAAGTATGCGACTTGGGACGCAGCACATGATCTCTTATAACAAAATCACAGGACATTTTTAATGCACACACTGGAATTTGTTCAGTAAAAGGAAAATGTTTGCATCACAGTTTATGCGCATCTTTTCTTATCACATAAAAAGCTTATTCTACTCAATTTTTTATGCACATATTTAAAATCGATTCACATCTTTCTGTTTAATGCACATAAAAATAACTGGAGGAAAACATACCTAATGGTTACATGTTTACAGAATTTCTCAAATTATCTTCTTTTGGTTTAACGGAAGAAAGAAACTCATGAGCAACAAGTAACAAGTAAAGGGTGAGTAAATGATAACTGAATTTTCTTTTAGGTGAACTGTCCCATAAAATTTTAGTTTAACTAGTATCTTGCAAAGTAACTATTAAAGAGCCCCTATTATGGGTTTTTGAAAATGAGCTTGCATGCAGTGTGTAACACAGCTCTAAGTGAAGTGAAATATCCAGCTAAGGCTTAAATCTGAAAGTGCACAGTGTTTAAAACTATTGATTCATCTATAAAAGAGTCGACTCATGGTTGTTCAAATGAATCGTCTTGATTCCGAGTCTTTAGCCGTTTCAGCGTAACGTGGATACGAAAATTAATTCCTGCCTGCTGCAAACCTGAGAAGATTTGAAACCCCCAACCCCGCCCACATTCACATCAGCAAGCAAAAGAACCAATGTTGGCAAATTGGATGGTTTTGAATTTGATTGTGCAGGTAAAAACCTTTTGGATATGTTTTGGGCTGGAATCAGTCAGCTACATCTGGCAACACTGAAAAGAACACTGTAGCAGACGCCGGTTGAGTCATGTAGCATAGATGCTGTGCTGAAGCTGGATATTATTTGAATATTATTGGAAGTGTGCAGATGAACCATAGATGAAACTGAAGAGTCAGTGGTTAAAGTTTATTTTTGCAAAAATGCCTCAGCATTATAGCCCAGCCTTGTGCTGTGTTCCCTCTGAGGAGTGCTTCTGAAATTTCTTGGATTTTCTCAGTGCGGGCGAGTTTTGGTATTTAGTTAAGAGTAATTATTATTTTTTAAATAATAATAAAAACAGTAATTTTGAAATGTATTTGACAAATTAGACATTGGTGCCATGGTGTAGTGCAGCAGAAGTTTCTGATACCACAGGATACATCATTAAAGTCACAGATGACCAAGGCATAGAGGTGGACGAGTATGTACTTCCAGAACTTGTAACAACCAAAGAAACACGTCATCCATGCTAATGATGGTAGGTTATTACAGGACATTTTTTGTAGATTTTGAAAGTTTGTTTCATGACTCAAGTGTAAACTGTGTGCATATCAGAACCATTTGATGAAACATCGAAGAACTCTGCACACTTCTCAGACCTGACAGAATTTGGTGCCTCCTCCAATCAAACAGAATATGTTACTTTCACTACTTGTAGCAGAGATTTTTCTGATCAGTGAAATATCCACCCTGGTACACAATATTAGCTGTTGGATTAGCCTATTTACTGTATACCATGTTGTTTTTGTGATTACCAGACCAACCAAGGGGTTGTTGAAGTACCCACCTTTAATGGACCATGTCCATGCAAGAAATGTAAGTGTTTTTTTTTTACTTACATGCAAATAGATCTTTTACTGTAAACATTACAAAATAACAATAGAAAATAAAGTATTACATAGTATATACAGTTGTTTGATTACGTTTTTGTTTTTTTGTTTTTTAAAAATATATAAATTTTGGTTGTTATCTTTCAAAATATTTTTTTCTTTGTTTCAGAATATCAAGCAAATTCTAACTTCAAAGCCAGCAGAGTTGACTGATTAAGGAGTATGATGAGATTTCCTTTGTTGCTTTCTATTCCTGCAAACTTAATTTTATATAATGTGATGTGTTGATTCTGCAATTTTACTAAACCATTGGTTTTAGTTGGCATTGGCATGTATTAACATGTATTAATTGTAATTGTTTTGCTGTCAGATGTAATGCTATGATGACAATTAATGTTAAAGTTTGTCCATTGATGGAATTTCTAAATCTAATGTGTGGATTTGCATAAATAAAAGCAGTAAGTGAAGAGTATTGCATCAGTTCAGTCATTTTCACAATTGTTTTGTTTTGTTTTTTGAAATATTGTTTGAAGTACACTTTAACTCTAAGAAGTGTTAAATTTTAACATTGGTAAGGAGTTCATATAATACCCAAATGTAAAAGTACTCCCTGTAGGATAACAATTTGAACTCCAGAAAGTGTAAAAATTGAACTCAAAATATGTGTTAAAATTCAACTCCAAAAGCAAAGGAATTTTAACTCTGCAGGGGAGTAAATTTGATGGTCACGGATATACACTCAGTTGATTTTAACTCCCAGGGAGTTTATTCCAAAGACCAGAATTTGCTGTGTAGTGGCATCCAGCTTTAACCTCAGATTGATGAGTTTGGATGGGGAGCTAATGTGGAGTTAACCATGCGAATGTGGCATCCTGGCCCGGGGTAACTGTGCTACCTCCACTTCTAAATTACACTTCAAGTTAAGGTGTAATCCATTACTCTAATGTACTGAATAACAATAACCAAGAATTATGACGAATTAATTATTGTGACAAGTCCTTAAATGATAAGCCTATTAGCCTAGTGTTTAAATACATCGACACAAAGCACTGCGGTGTCCTTTGCCAATCGTTCCCCTCTCTCCCTGCTCCCAATGCTTTTCTGTGTGTTATCTCTACTGTCCTATCCTAATAAAGGTTAGAATAACCCTAAAAATAATAATAGAAAACAAAAAGGCTATGAATAGCCACCCTCAACTAGATGATGTATTAAAGTACATACTCTCCTCCTGCAGTCGAGCCATGACCTCTACATCAGTCATGTCCTGAAGCTTGTAGCTCATTGAGACTGAGTCCTCCTCCAGCTCGGACGCACTGAGCTCACTGTCTATGGAGGACTGAGGACTGAGAGGCCGCTGCCGATGACTATTACCTTAAAAAAACAAGGAGAATACAATAACATTACAGAATAGGTCACTCACTACTCACAAATTATAATCTGTGACAGAATAGAGTATATGCAGATGGACTTTTAATTTTCACTTTTAAACTTTTAATTAACCTGGTTTAACTGCTTCCTGTGAACTGTATGCCATTACAAAATCATCGCATTTAACATCTTCTTTAGAAATCAAATATATGTTATAAAGTGGGTCTCAGAATGTATAATAAGCACTGCATTAAATTCCATTTTTGTGAAATTTATTTTACTCCAGTATTTTCAATGGAGTTTCTGTGCTAGCCTTCTGATTCTGACAGAGTGTGCATGTTCCTCTCGTTTTACACTTGAACAACTAAATGAAAGTCTAAGTTTATTTAACTGATTATAATTTAATTACATTACAACATGAATACTGTAAATTGAACCATATAAAACTGAAAAAAGTCACATTAACCATTCACAGGAAGTTTATCGGTAGGGGAAAAAACACTAGCCTTGTCGTTTACATAATCTATTTGATTACATATTTAGATCAGTAGTTCTCAACCTGGGAGTTGCAACCCACCACAAGGGGTCACCAGGGATTTATGAGGGGTCACCAAACTAGTATGAAGCAGATTCCACAATGTTACAATTACAGTTATTAATAAGTCATTAATAATCATTTTTAATCACAGTATTGAATTGATTTGGACAATAAAATCTGTCCATCATTAAGCAAAGTTTAAAAAGTCACAATGTATGTTTTGATTTGTGTGGAATAGAATGAATATGTCTGCAGTTTTTTTCAGACCACAGTTGGTTTAGACATGTTAGATTAAAATTTGGGCATTGTAGCACATATTTAACAAGGTCAAGGGGTCATTTAGGATTTAAAATCTTAAAATGTTAAAAGTGGTCTCATGAAAAAAGGCTGTTTTAGACAATATAACCAGACTACTTTCTGATTACTTTTAGATTACATTTGCACATTTATCACAAATGTTTAAAGGATACATATGAAAAATAAATCATCATGAACCACAAGAACAATGTTTCAAATGAATACTAAAACATTTATAAATGTAAAATAGAATCTTCTTACAATTACATTAAACAAGCATACTGAAATATTATAGATTTTTTTTTCTTCTTTTTTATCATCTATGTAAAGTTTGATGCAATCTACATAGTAAAAGCGCTGTGGAAATAATGATGACTTGACTTCATCTTGACTGAATCTGTTCATGCAGTACAGATTACATTAAATTGCTACACAACACTACTGTACATCCAAACATTTGTGGTAAAAACGTTTTATTTTTAAATATTTTTTTAATTAGAAAAAAACACATTAGATTGATCAAAACTGGCAGTCACAGTAAAGATTTTTCAAATGACTTTTAACTGAAATATTATTTTAGAATATTCTTTATAGGTTTTATAGTATATTTGATAAAACAATACAGCCTCGTTCAGCAAAATAAATAAAAAAATATTTTCAGACCGTCAACTTGTGTAAACACACACATAATACTCAAGCTTACTCTGTGTAGCCGTGTGATAGAGGAATGTGGGAGATCTTTCAGAGAGGCTCAAGCAGTTCCTCCCCGTGAGAGGCTTCTGGTGGTTTGGTGAAGGTGGATCTGGGTCAGAAGACAGATGATAGATCACTCAAGCTATCACCCACAAAGACTATGAACAAAAATAGAGCAAACTATGCAACATAAAGTGTATATTCATTCAAACTTCATGTGCTACCTGCCACCTGCAATGTAAAATCTGTGTCCTGAAGCAAATTGAGCTGTTCTAATGCAAATAAATCCATATATCTGGTCCATATGCAGACCTTCTGTGACAGTACTGAAATCAGATCTTTGTTTGATGGAACATATGCTGCAATAGTCTTTTCCAGACACCATGTGGTCATCACTAATGATAAGTGATGTCTCAGATTTCACACGGCCTAAAAATGCTGAGTTGACTGAAGGAAATGATATCTGATGCCTGGAAAACAAAAATCAATAGTTTTCTGAGCTATTCAATTACTACTTTCTGTTTCTTAACCATTTTGATTTATCAGTATGATAAACACTGAAAATTATCAATCTATGTTTTACACATAATCATTTTGAAAGAGTGTGCTTAATTACCATAGATATTCACTTGTAGTGTTCTTTAAAGAGGCCATATTATGGATTTTTGAAAATGACCTTCCATGCAGTGTGTTACACAGCTCTAAGTAAAGTGAAATGTCCAGCTAAGGCTTAAATCTGAAAGTGCAAAGTGTTTAAAACGATTGATTCATATATAAAAGAGTCGACTCATTGTTGTTTAAATGAATCGTTATTAGAACGAGTCTTTAGCCGTTTCGGCTTGACGTCAACGCGAAACATAATAGTTGCGCGCGCAGACCCGGGAAATTTGAACTGCCCGGCCCCGCCCACAGACAGGAAGGAAAAGTGGAAGACAACAAGCACTGTATTGCAGTAAGTGTTGTAGCATAACCAGCGGGACAGCAGTGACGTGTGATCTGAGTAATATCTAAGTAAATCTTTATACTGTTTGATGGCAGTATAAAGATTTAGAGAGAAGTTATTGACAGCTTTTGGTTTTCGCGTTTTGCTCTTTGTAGACGGTCCCTAAGGACCGGTCTCTCTGCCGCCTGCACAGAGTTTAATATGATGCGTCCAGCGCGTAGGCAAAGCTCATTTTTAGGAAAATAAGGTTGTAGGCGATTGTATACATTGCGACGGTTGAAAAGAGGTGCTATTTGTGTAGGAACAATGTTTCGGTCATGAGTTATTGATCCGGAAAACACGACTGCTGCTAATTTTACTAAACTCATCGGCATTCCGGTTAAATCATGTCCCGTAGACGCTATGCTCTGAAGTGCGAGGGAAAAGCTGTGTTATTTTCCCTACCTGGAAATCTCTTTTCCCTACCTGGAGTGGTTGAGGTTTTTTTCGTAAAATACCTGAGAATTACATCCCCAACACGGTGCTGTGTTCACGTCATTTCTCTGAAGAGAGCTACACAAATCTACCAGCTTACGACGCGGGATTTGTTGCACGGTTGTTGTTAAAGGATGGATCAATACCCAATTTATTTGGACTTGCGTGTTCTTCCAGTCGTGTTGACTGTAACAAGGTAAATATGGATGTAGTTGTCTGTATTGTGTTTGCTTCGTGCAGCATGTAGCGGTAGCCATTTAGCTCACTGCCGAATGAAACTATTTGTTGGCTTACAATAGTCCATGAAGTGTTAATTATTACTGAATATTTGTTGTTATGATGAAGAATTTAGCAATGCGCTGTTGTACAAAAGCAGTGATTTGTTTTCAATATGTTCTGGCATTGGGACGTAACGTGGTGGACGTGACGTGGTGACGTGACGTGGTAGCGTCACGGAAGGGAGGTGCTTGGGGAAAAAGACTCGCTCAGACGATTCATATGGGAGTCGGTGGGAAAATGAGGTAAAAATAAATAGATATTATAAGACATCGAAAGTGTTTTTTAACCTTGCATACATATCATCCTGTTGTTTGGGACTTCAAAAAGTGAAATTTAACCGTTCTCAACCAACCACATGGGCTCTTTAAAGGTTCAGGACACCCTGGAGTACCTTTTTAAAAAAATTGTAACAGATTTGTGTGTGTTGAGCATCATTTAAGACAGCGTTAGCACCTCTCAGCTTTAATTGTGAGGAAAACTGGATCAGTTTGAGCTTTTGTCAGCTAATTTCATCTTCTGGGTTTAAAATAATTTTTGGGGTGGAATCAAAATCGGTGACGTAGCGTGAATCTGTTAGTGGAGTGATGACGCGTTGGTTTCTCATTATTATTCATAGTGGAGATTTCTTATCCTATGAGAACACCCTACTTCTTAATTATTCATTCACGTGCTTTCCAATGCAAAGCAGACCTGCCAAACTGTGACTGGGTCATACTGTATGTGTTTGTTGCATGTTTTTCCCTGCAATCTGTGTCTTTTATCAGTTGAGTTCCATTCAGACACATCGCCTATATCTGTGCTGCGGTGTTTAAAATTCCTCACGTTTAAAATCCTCCAGATTACCGCCAGGGTTAATGGTTGAAACAGAAAAGAGACAAAAAAGCGCAAGAGACCTGCTGCACTGCTATCCACTATGTCTGCATTCAGAGATGGGGATTGAGGAGGAGAGACGTCCTCCTCATTTATCGTGTTTATATAAACAGGATTATCTTTATAATGATATAACAAATTGTGGTGATGTGTATATGAAATTAAGAATGACATATATAGCAGGACATTAAATTACTTACTGTTTATTTCTTTGCATTTTAACCTTGTAAACTATAAAATCATGGCTCTCCTCACGGTTTGTGTCTCATTTTGTGAGCCAACTGACAACATTTGTTCGCTCAGCTTTTTTCCCCTTGCTCTGCTGGCCACACCCATTCCGTCCTCTGCTCGCAGCACTCCACGCCCATCTCGGAGCATTTTTTGAAAAATTTCTGAGAGAGACTTGAAACGAAAGAGGGGGTTTCATGGCCATTTAAAGTTTAAATTATTCCTTAGTACACTTTACACAATACACCTTACCCACTTTTTAAAGATAATAAAATTATTGAATGTTATGTCTTTAATTTTATGTCTTTAACTTACAGTGGGGGAATAAAGTATAAAAGTATAATAGTAAAAAGATGTTTTGTTTTTTTTATCTGAAAAATATCCAAGGAGTTGTTGAACATGTTGACATGGAATTGAACGAGATTTTAGTAAACAATACCAAACAATAAAAACATAAAAATAAAAAAAATAAAAAATCTGAAAAAATTTGTTATGTGTAATAATTATGGAATGACACATACCGTAGATAAAGTACTGAACTACTGAAATGTATTTAATACTTTATAGAAAAGGCTCTTTTGGTGATGGCAGCTTAAAGAGTGATGGTACTGTGGGTCTCGTCTATCAAAACTGAGCTGTAATTTGTATTTTTTAATTGTATTCAAGTCAGGTGATTGGCTGGGCCATTCTACAGCTTAATTTTCCTTTTCTGAAACCATTTGAGAGTTTCCTTGGGTGATTTTTGGACCATAGTCTTGCTGAAATGTCCACTCTGGTTTCATCTTTATCATCCAGGTAATGTAGATGTTGGACTGAAGCAGCTAATATTAATTGATAAAGGAGTGGCAGAGGGTTTGCTAATAACTACTGAGAGATTTCAGCCTGTCACAATCACCAGTGATCCAGCCTGTGCAGATCGTTGGTAAACACACACATCTCATAAACTACAAATCTGCTGGTAAATGGACTACAGATCCAGTCATGCAACACACATAAACATCTGCTCCAAGCCACCATTTGATTACACTCCCACAGCTGATGCTGCTCATGAACTGGTTACCTAGACTATAAATTCAGCACACAAACATACAGTCATGGCTGAGTCTTGTCTACTGTTTAAGTGACACTACAATGTGTTTCCTTTGTCTTGCCTTTGCAGTGTTTTGATCCTCGCCTTGTTTTTTCAGTTTATCCCTGTATGCTGCCTACCTTGTGACCATCTGCCTGTTTATTTGACTACAACTCTGGATTACCCATATACATCTGTTTGCTCCTGTGTTGATCACTGCTTGCCTGACCATCCTGTTTAATAAAACCTGCGTTTGGATCTTTACCTCCGTTGTCAGTGTCACATCCATTGTTACACAGCTGCTGTCTGGGCTTTCACTGCCATTCTACAGCTCTCTTTTTTCATGTGTTCATTATTTTTTCTGTGTCATTTCATTTTATTAAGCATAACTTAATCTGTAAACTGATTCATATTGTTTTCTTTGCATATATGAATTTCTCCAAGTCAACAGCACCTTTAGAAATATGTTTTCTGAGAAAAATCGTGATGTGTTAAATAATTATTTCCACTACTGTAACTCTAAAGTTTAGCTAATTGCATTTGATCCTAAATAAAAAGGAATTGTCTAAAAATGTACATAAGTACACACAAGAATATTATGTCGAAATGTTAAGTATTCTTTTAATTGTATGCTAGAGAAAGTTAGAGAAAGGTTAAAGATAGAAAGTTAGAGTGAGTTAGGGAAAGAACCTAACAAACAAGGAGAAGCTTTTTCCATTTATCACACACATTACCTGTTTGCTCAGTTAGTGCAGGTTTAGTAAAGGGTTTAGAGCAGCTGCTTAAAGAAGAGACCCCATCTAAAGGACTGTACAGAACGCTTGAAGACACACAGCTTGAGAGGACCCCTCGCCATCTTTTGGCTAATGGGAAAAGGGAGGTGCAGTTAACACAAACATCACACACAGCAACATTAATTTAGTAACAACATGGTTAGTGCAGTAGTTTAAGTAGGTATAATGTTTTTGTTAAAGCAGTAGATAAAAAGGAAATAATAGGCATTGTAAAGAAATGCAAAAATAAATCGTCCATGGATTGGAATAATATTGATATGAATGTAATTAAGAAAGTGATTGATGACATTCTAGAACCATTAACCTATATTTGTAATAGATCTTTTCAATCTGGTAAATTTCCAAATAAAATGAAAATTGCAAAGATAATTCCACTTTATAAATCCGGAGATAAACATAACTTTACAAATTATAGACCAATCTCTATACTATCTCAGTTTTCAAAATTTTTTGAAAAACTTTTTATTGAAAGGCTTAATAATTTCATAGAAACGCATAACCTTTTAGCGGATGAACAATATGGTTTTAGGAAAAATAGATCAACATCTCTGGCATTAGCAGAAATTATTGAGGAAATTACTAATAAGATGGATAAAAAGGAGAAGGTAGTTGGAATTTTTATAGATTTAAAGAAGGCATTTGATACAATAAATCATAATATATTGATAACTAAACTAGAAAGGTATGGTATTAGAGGAGTAGCCTTGGAATGGATAAGCAGTTATATTAAAAAATGGGCAACAGTTTGTGGAAAATGGCAACCACAAATCTTTATATCTAAATGTCAATTGTGGCATACCACAAGGATCAGTTTTAGATCCAATATTGTTTATAATTTACATTAATGATATGTGTAAGATATCAGAGTTGTTTAAGTTTATTTTATTTGCAGATGATACAAGTATTTTTTGTTCTGGGAATGATTTACCAAAACTTATAGAGTTGATTAAAACAGAAATTAATAAATTGAAATTGTGGTTTGACGTAAACAAATTGTCATTAAATATAAGTAAAGCAAAGGTTATGTTATTTGGGAGATTAAAAAGTAGTCATAATATAGATTTACAAATTGATAATGAAGTTATAGAAAGAGTATATGCAATTAGATTTCTTGGTGTTATATTAGATCATAAAATTAGTTGGAAACTGCAAATAAATAATGTGGTATCAAAATTAGTGAAAACAATAGCAATAGTGTATAAAGCAAGATTTATCATGGATAATAAATCAGTGTATTTATTATATGACACACTTTTGATGCCATATATGAGTATTGTGTTGAAATTTGGGGGAATACATATAAATCTAATTTACAATCTTTATGTACATTACAGAAAAAAGTAATTAGACTGATAGAAAATGTGGGGTATTTAGAGCATACAAATCCTTTATTCTTTAAATTGAAGATACTTAAGTTCAACGATTTGGTTAAATTTAAAACAGCACAATTTATGTTTAAAGCCAGGAATAAATTACTTCCGAAATGCATCCAAAAGTTTTTTGAAGAAAGACAAGGGGGTTATAATTTGAGAGAAGAACTCAATTTTAGGAGGTTGAAAATAAGGACAACTTTAAAAAGCTGGTGTATGTCTGTATGTGGTGTGAAACTATGGAATAGTTTAGAACAGAGTCTCAAACAATGTCAGGATATTAATCGATTTAAATAGTTGTATAAATATATATTATTAAAGGCATATAATGATGAAATTGATTAAAAAAGGATAAAATCAGGAAGGTTTGATGAAATTTAAATGAATGGCTATTTGCATTACTATGTTTTGATTTTTGACTTATTTATTTATTTATTTATTTATTTATTGTTTAAAATAATAAATATATAAATGGAATCTAACATGTAGTATGTTGAAGATGCCAAAAGGATAAAATATGTCCAATGTAAAAAGAAGAGATAAGTTAAAAAAAAAAGAAAAAAGAAATAAGTTTAAGTAATAGACGAATGATGTGTGTGGTAATGGGGTGGGAAAATAATAAGCTTGTGCTTCATCCTGCTCCTTTTTCGACCATGTTTCGAAATGTATCGTTTGTTAAAGATATTTTATGTATGATATATTTTTGTTCGAAAATAAACTAAATCAAATCAAATCAATGTGAATTAGCAAATAAAATAATAAATCAGTAAAAAAAAAAGTTTGATCACATATTACAAAGGTTAATGTGTTAGTTGAACTAGCGGCGATAGGTGATATATCTGTTAAAGCATTTACTAGGGCTGCACATTACAGAGAAAATATGCAATGTTGTTAAGTGTTGCGATAACAAAATGTTTTATGATATAACTCATTCATTCATTCTCTTTTTGGCTTAGTCCCTTTATTAATCTGGGGTAACCACAGCGGGATGAACTGCCAACTTATCCAATGCAACTTTTATGCAGCAGATGCCCTTACAGCTGCAACTCATCTCTGGGAAACATCCATACACACTCATACACTATATATATATATTATTGAGCAAATTATTGAGCAAATTAAATCTTTAAAAAATAACATTTACATTTTAAAACACTATGAATGAAATAACTTTGGAGGAAATTCTGATTCTTATTAGCTGTTGTCATTTTTCTCTCTTGGCTTCTGGGATTATTTATTTTCAGCTCTAGGTTCACCTAACAACACCTACTGGAAAGTTGGGGGAAAAGATAGTAAAGGCAGAAACTGATTGTTATGATTTGTATAAACAAAAACTGCCACCTCACAGCAAGAAGATTGCTGGTTCGAGTCCCAGCTGGGTCAGTTGGCATTTCTGTGTGGAGTTTGCATGTTCTCCCTGTTTTGGCGTGGGTTTCCTCCGGGTGCTCCAGTTTCCCCCACAGACCAAAGACATGTGCTCGCTGAATTGAATACACTAAATTGTCCGTAGTGTATGTGTGTGAATGAGAGTGTATGGGTGTTTCCCAGTACTAGGTTGTGGCTGGAAAGGGCAAAACATATGCTGCAATAGTTGGCGGTTCATTCCGCTGTGGCAACAACTGATAAATAAGTCAAAGGAAAATGAATGATTGAATGAACTTTCACAATTATGAAAATGTTTCTTTCTTTGGGGTTAAAGAGCTTTTTTATTTGCACTATTTCAATATTTCTATGTCAATATTGTACTAATTTCATTTAAAAAAATATTTGTACTGCAGAGTGATTAGAGCTGCTGGATTTAAAACATCAATTCATCGTCTCAAAAATAAATGAAATTAAGTTGTTTTTGAACTGGGAGAAGAATAAAGTAAATACTCTTGTTACCTAAACAGCGTGTATCTGTTCAGTAAAGTGTCCATCAAATATACATTCTAGAATCTATAAATGTCATGCAGGTACCTTTTGCTTAAACAGTTTTTTAAAAGAACTGTATGTGTATGGATAAAGTAGCTGATATACTGTTTTTCACACTTTTCAGTAGGGAAATGTTACATTTTGGGAGCCGAGAGACAATAGCTAACAACATGTTATTTCTACATAGTCACTGATTTGACAGAAACTGTTGTGGAGGACTGAAAATTGCACTATACAGAATGAAATAATCAATTTGCACATCTCGGCATCCAAAGCCATTTACGAATCACCACAACACTGTGTCTAGTGGATCATACAAAAATGTCAACATTATTTAATAATACAACAGTTCTTTGTTAGTTCATGTTAGCTCATTCAATTATTCAATCTTCAGTTCAATTAAAGTAAGGAATATTGATGTAAGGTGTATAAAAAACACTTCTCATTATTGAGGTTGAGTTAAACATTAGATTTTTTATAAATCTCATACACAATAAGGTTCGCACTAAGCATTACATAAAAAATATTAAATATATTTTAGTATAACCAAAATTATAAACAATTTTAACGAATTAATTAATGTAATTTCTGACAATCTTGAAAAACAGTAACTAGAACATTGTACCACATTTCTCTGTCTTTAAAAGAGTGCAAACAATTTGTCGGTGGTCAAATGAACATCAGTACTTTTGCGTACCTCAATTAGCCTTTCCAAGTCTGCATAAAAACAAGCATTCACAGCGACCCACAAAAACAAAGGTTTTCAGAGGCCGCCTGAACAAAGATGTATTCATGACCCCATTTGCTGAGAGCCAAGCTTACTGAATCTGGCCTTTCAAAAGCTTTCAGTGCACCCGCAACTCCACAACACACATCTCTGTATATGCACCTCATACATCATTTATGTATGGGCTCATCCACAGAAATAATTAATACAAAAACATTTCACAATGTCCTCGAGGCAGTCTCAGATACGTACAGTATGTTAGTTTTCATTTCCACAGTTATGTACATTTGCTATGATGGATACAATCTCTTTAGCATCTTGCAGCTTACAACTGAAAGTGTAGGGTTTTAGAAGAATTAGTCAGAATTAGTGAAAAAGTCAGAATTAGTGGCCCCCCTGAATTATTAGCCCCCCTGTTTATTTTTTTCCCAAATTTCTGTTTAACGGAGAGAAGCTATATTCAACACATTTCTAAACATAATAGTTGCAATAACTCATATTTAATAACTGATTCATTTTATCTTTGCCATGATGACAGTAAATAATATTTGACTAGATATTTTTCAAGACACTTCTATACAGCTTAAAGTGACATTTAAAGGCTTAACTAGGTTAATTAGGTTAACTAGGCAGGTTAGGGTAATTAGGCAAGTTATTGTATATCGATGGTTTGTTCCGTAGACTATTGAGAAAAAAATAGCTTAAATGGGTTAATAATTTTGACCTTAACATGGTCTATAAAAAATTAAAGACTGCTTTTATAGCCGAAATAAAACACATAAGACTTTCTCCAAAAGAAAAAACATTATCAGATATACTGTGAAAATTTCCTTGCTCAATTAAACATAATTTTAAACTAATAATTCTGACTTCAACAGTATGTTTACCTTTTTCATATACTACAGATCTTATTCAATAATAATTAATAAGAAGAATTTATTAATTAATTAGTTTTTGTTAGGTAAACATGCTCTTAAGATTTGCTTTTACAGCTTGTATAATTAACAGTGTCATGCATTACTTCCAAACTGTTTTCAATTACAGATTACTTGCTACTGTCCTTTAAAGGTAATCCCTTACCTTACTCAAAATTCTCAAAATTGTAAAGCATTAAGTGATCATTAATAATTTTGAGTGATAAAAACAACTACAGGTGTAGAACTTACAGTGGTCCGCATAAATGAGTACACCCCTCACAGATCTCTCTTTTGAATTAATATTTTCAATTGAATTCTTAAGAATAATACATTTGTGCATATATAGTCAGTACCTAAAGCAAAACTGGAACTGATCTAACAAATTAACATTACAGTCCAAAAATTGTTACACCTAAATTAATATGTTGGGGAAATATGTGAAATAACAATCAAGATGAACATAAAAAATAAAGCATTCAGTTAAAATTTAGTAGTTTGTAATTTGCTTTTGCAATAACTTGTTCGGCTTTAAATGTATTATCTTTCTATTCGTAAAGATGTCAGGTCACCAAAGTTTAATAAAACTTGTCACCTTAGAATTATAAGGTTCTGTCTGACATTTTTGTCAAAATTGAGTTATTGACATATTCTTATTAAATGACAACTTATTTACATTATGGGATGTTTTTTAAAAAAAAGTTGTTTACATTTTAAGACTTTTTATTTAAAAAACAAATGCTACACACATACTATTTGCTATGGAATGCAAAAACTTTGATGCTCCATATCTTAAAATAATTCAGAATGCAGAAAGAACCTTATAATTCCAAGGTGACAAATTGTTGTTGTTTTTTTTGCAGCAAAATGCAGCAAAAATGAATGGGTATTTTCACTGAAAATTGGATAAAAATGGGGGTGTACTAACTTATGCTGAGCACTGTAAATATGTCAGATGTTTTATTAAAATATCCCCACAAAAAATAACCACTAGAACAGCATTATATATTTTGCTGACTTGTGTCCTTACATTATGTCGTAATATTGTGTATTTAGACATTAAGCCATGACCCTTTCCATTTCTTTTTTTTGCTTTTTTTTCTTTTTTTTTTTTTTTTTTTGCTTTACATATGAACAAAATAAAGGGAGAAACAATGATAATAGCTTAATAATGACCAAAGAAAAAATGGGTTGTGCTGCTTTCTGAATGTCTCCTAATGCAGGGGTTTTCAAACTTTTTAATCTCGGGGACCCCCAAAAATGATGATTCCTTGCGGGGGACCCTTTTGCCGGTCCAAACACAACTCCTGATGTTTTAAATAGTCAGTCGATTTTCTCTGCCTCATTGGGATGTTTCTGCTGTAGATGGCGCTTGAGCTTGGATGGTTTCATGCATTCGTTGGAGAGAATCTCTTTACAAAGAACACATTGGGGTCTATCGACTCCCTGCTTTAACATGCAGGTAAATCCAAACGCAATGTAAGATTTGTCATATTTTCTGGTTTTTGCCTTAGCGTTCGCCAAGTCAGATTTGCATGAACTGCTTGCGGGAGCGGGATTCTTTAAAAAACTTTCCATCATCTGCCCTGCAATTACAGCCGTTAATTGCTCCATGCAACTATGCAAAACGTTAAAGAACGCAAAGGATTTTGGGATAAATGCATTACAATTAAGTATCCCCTTATTTAAATCATAAAATTATGATATATATATAGATTTGGTCATTAATAATTTTAGGATTGGAAAAACAAATCTCATAAATCATTTTTGTTTCCGCCAAGTTTTTCGCGGACCCCCTAGCGCCCTCTTGCGGCCCACCTGAGGTCCGCGGACCCCAGTTTGAAAACCCCTGTCCTAATGAACAACTGCCACATCCTGAAACAACCACAGCATTTAATGTGAAGATGACAACTTCCATGATTCTACACTCAGTCATCAAACTATGCCTTTGTTTGTTTTGAATACATGACCTCTAGCAGTGTTTTAATATTTCATAGCTTTGCTGTTTTTTTTTCCTCTAAACAATTACATTTTGGACAAAAAGTGTAATGAAATGCATGTGTAAGAGTAAAATATGACTGAAAATTTTATTAGGAAGTTTGACCAGAGGAGAAATTAGTAAGGCTTTTTTTTATTGAATTAGTAAATTGAATTAGTAAGGCTTTACACTAATGCATTACAGCAAAAAAGTAATAAGTTACTGCACTGTAAAACCCAAAAAAGTTAAGGTAACTCAAACCATTTGAGGAAACTGATTGCAACAAACCATTTAAGTTAAAAAAAACTAATCCTAATGAGTACTGTGAACTTAATCCATTTGAATAAGCGAAGCAATTTGAGCACAGTAAAACCCAATAAATTAAGAGAACTCAAACCAACTGAGTACTGTAAAACCTAATAAGTTATGGCAACTCAAATCGTTTGAGGAAACCGATTGCAACACACCATTTGAGTTAAAAAAATCAAATATTAGTACTGTGAACTTACTCCATTTAAGTTAAAGTAATGAGGTATTTAATTAACTCGTTCCCTTCAACACTGAGTTCTGGGAATTAACTCTCTGTAAATTTTGAGTTTACAACAATAATTTCATAATTTCAATAATTTCATTCTGTAATGCATTACTTTACTCCCAATACTAATAAACTGCTTACAAACTGGAATAATTGTCTTTAAAACTACGATCACTATAGTATTATTTAAAAAATGCTTACAAAGAAACAACAGATAAATTAAATGTGAAATTTGTAAATAGACAAATCTAAAATAGAATTTTCTTTTACACTGTATTAAAATAGCCTTTATTTACATGTTTAAAAAATATTTCTTTTGTTTACAGACCATCTAAATTCCATGAAAATCTGTAAAGGCTCAAAAAGACAACTTATAAATTAATTAATATTCACAGAAAAGCATAAACTGAAGTTTGTTTCTGCCCCTTTAAAAGCAGTATGGATTTTGATTGGCTGATTTTATCACTTATTAGATGGGGAAATAATCTGAAAGTGGTTTCAATGATATTGTTTCTTTGTGCCATTATTGTTGTGATGTGCAAAAAATAGATTTTTTAAACTACATAATTATAATCAAACATCATAGGTGTGAAAGACTTTTATGCTAATTATATGTTTACGTATACAATTATATGGATATATCCGTAAAACATTTCTATAGCAATGAAAATAAATACAAATATTACTTCCTAATCAAAGATGGAAGAGACAAAACTGAGATACTTTATATAAATGTAATTACTGTGTACATATTTACTATATGTCACTTATGACTGGTACCTTGGTCCAGTTTGTAGCATAAGGAGCGTTTGGCTAACTCCACCTCAGGTTTGGGGTTGTCAAGCACATGCCTGCACCACTGAAGAGGACTGAGGAGAGCATGAGGAAACAGCTTTGCTTTGGGAGACACGTACAACCTGTTGAAATAAAAACTCGGTCAATAAATTCCAATCTGTATTGCTGCAGACATCAATATCGTATTGTTTTTTTGTATGGTTGATTATGGTTCAATTCCAAGGATTTTTTGATTTGTACTTTTCCATGGCCCCACCAAAAAAAGAAAAAGAAGAAAAGGTTAATAGCAATTTCTTAGCCATATATTTTAAATCATGTGTCAAAAATAATGTCTGTGAATCTAAATTTAAATTATATTTTCAAAAATGTAAAAACAAAAATGTTTAACAAGCCAAATTCAAATCGTTATGCAACCAAAAATAGCCGTATGGAAAATGTGCAAGTATTTTATTGCAGTTCTAAACAAACAGTGTACCGAAGCAACAACATAACTCACGGCTGAACTATCATAGCATGATGCATCATGTGGGAAATGAATGATGTAGTGATGAGTGTTTTCCCAAAACCGTAGTTTCTCTGTCGCAGATCCATAGTTTGAACCACGTTAGTTATAATGTAAAACCTCCATAACGACACTCTAAATGGGGCGGAGTAACAACTTTTATTAGATAAAATGGCCATAATTTTTGTATAAAATTATATTGTTTTAGACACACACACACACACACTTAAAAAATCCAATATTAGTTTTGGTAAAAACATATCTCGTTTTCTATATTAACTGAAATATATGTAAACGGCACATTTACGGCCAATGTTTCCTTTACAAATATTATTGTGAATATTCCATATTCTATGCTAAAACAAAAACTTAGCAAACACATATTATAATCTGTCACGGATTGGTCAGGCTCTCACGATCCCCACTCACGAAGATCACCATCACCTGACTTCTAATGAGCACACAGCTGCATCACATTCACGAGCACCAGATAAAAGCACAGCACTCCAGTCGCTCATTGTCCGGGCTCGTCTCGACGAAAGCGGACACTGAGCGACCACTCAGCGTAGTCATCCTCAGCTAAACAAACGATTTACTTACCTGTTCTCTTTGTATTCCTCCTAGTCTTCCTGGTCCTCCCGAATCGTCCTGTCTTCCAGTCCATCCAAGTCTGTGTCATCCTCTGTCAGCTGTATCTGGTGTGTGCTGTCCATCCTCGTGTATTCCTGTTACCCAGCCACGGAGGAAAAGACCACAACATCATTCCTGATCCTCCTGGCTATCCTTCATGTGCTCCTTGTTGTCATATAATAAATACCCTAACGTTACCTTACCTCTGTCTCCTGTCCGCTTCATAACAGAAGCCCGGACCCATAACGACGACAACATGAGCACCCCCGATCACTTCCAAGAGCTGGTGGACCAGTTGAAGCGGATTCAGTTTCTGGTTCTGGAGGGTGCAAATATGGACATCATTCTAGGGCGCCCGTGGCTGGTGAAGCACGATCCCATCATCTCTTGGGGCACAGGAGAGATAAAGAAATGGGGATCTGGATGTACAACCGCCTGTTTTCCAAATCTCCCTCTTCAAGGTCGGAACCCCATTTCTTTGTTTGCGACATCGGTCGAGAGCCCTCCTGAGAAGCAGTCTATCCACATTCCTAAGGAGTACAGCTCCTTTCATGATGTCTTCTGCCCCAAGAGAGCTTCCCAGCTACCGCCACATCGGCCATGGGACTGCGCGATCGACCTAGTTCCAGATGCCCAGTTGCCTAGAGGTAGGATCTACCCGCTCTCGCTTCCAGAGAATCAGGCTATGGAAGATTACATAAGGGAGGCTCTGAGTCAGGGGTACATACGTCACTCAAAATCACCAGCCGCCTCAAGCTTCTTCTTTGTGGCCAAGAAGGACGGAGGGCTGCGTCCTTGCATCGACTACAGGGTCCTAAACAACGGTACAGTAAAATACCGATATCCCCTTCCTCTGGTACCAGCCGCTTTGGAACAGCTCCGAGAAGCTAAAATCTTCACAAAATTGGACCTCCGCAGCGCGTATAACCTGATAAGAATACGTGAGGGGGACCAATGGAAGACAGCATTCGTGACCCCTACTGGCCACTATGAATATGAGGTCATGCCCTACGGTCTGGTCAACGCCCCCTCCGTATTCCAAAACTTCATTCATGAAGTCCTCCGGGAGTTTCTTCACCACTGTGTGATAGTGTACATCGATGACATCCTCATTTACTCCCGGAGTGAGGCCGAACATCGCCAACACGTTGCGGAGGTCCTACACACATTGAGATTACATCACCTCTCACTAATCTCCTCAAGGGTAAACCCAAAGGACTGGAGTGGACCAAGGAAGCAGCCGCAGCCTTCCGCCTTCTTAAGAAGGAGTTCACAAGGGCCCCACTCCTGACTCATCCTGACCCAAATCTTCCTTTCGTGGTGGAAGTGGACGCATCCACCACCGGCGTCGGGGCAGTATTGTCTCAACACCATGATACACCGTCCCGACTGCATCCCTGTGCCTATTTCTCTCGGAAGTTGAGCCCGGCGGAGCAGAATTACAGCATAGGAGACAGGGAGCTTCTAGCGATCAAGCTAGCCTTGGAGGAGTGGCGTCACTGGTTGGAGGGAGCCAAACATCCGTTCCAGGTGATCACAGATCACAAAAACCTCCAATATATCAAAGAAGCCAAGAGACTATGTCCACGTCAAGCCAGATGGTCACTTTTCTTCTCACGTTTTGATTTCTCCATTTCCTATCGTCCAGGACCCAAGAATCTAAGAGCAGACGCTCTTTCTCGTTTACACGAGCATCAAGATCATGAAGAACTCCCCACTAAGATCCTTCCCGAACACATCTCCATCTGTCCGATCACCTGGAACGCTCCTCCAGTCGTTGCCACTCCGGAAGCCCCTGCTCCGCCGGGATGCCCTCCTCATCGGCAGTTCATACCACCGGAACAACGGGTAGATCTTATCCACTCCTTACATACCTCGCTAGGCACTGGACATCCAGGGATCAACAATACTCTCTCGCTATTGTCCCAACGATTCTGGTGGCCAAACATGGCAAGGGATGTGAGGCAATATGTTCAGGGCTGTAAGGACTGTGCCCAATCCAAGAGCCCACGTCATCTACCCGCTGGAAAGCTCCATCCCTTGCCGATTCCGAACCGTCCCTGGTCACACCTAGGAGTGGACTTTATCACTGACCTCCCTTCGTCTGAAGGTAATACCTGTATTCTAGTCATAGTAGATAGATTCTCGAAGTTTGTCAAACTAATCCCTCTGAAAGGTCTTCCCACAGCCTTTGAAACTGCCGACAATATCTTCAATCAAGTCTTCAGGTCATTTGGTATTCCAGAAGATATTGTGTCGGACAGAGGGCCACAGTTTATCTCACGTCTATGGAAGGCCTTCTTCAAGCTCCTAGGTGTGGCCGTCAGCCTCTCTTCTGGATATCATCCCCAAACCAACGGGCAGACAGAGAGGAAGATTCAGGAGGTGGGACGGTTCCTGAGGACCTTCTGCAGTGGTCACCAGAACTCCTGGAGCCAGTATTTGGGCTGGGCAGAATATGCCCAAAATTCACTGCGGCAACCCTCCACCGGACTCACGCCATTCCAGTGCGTCCTGGGCTTCCAACCACCGCTCTTTCCCTGGGATGGCGAACCATCTGACGTCCCCGCAGTGGATCACTGGTTCCGGGAGAGCGAGAGAGTCTGGGACGAGGCTCATCAACATCTGCAGAGGGCAGTCCGTCGGAGCAAGGTAACCGCTGATAGGAGAAGGTCGGAAGAACCCAGATACACACCCGGACAACAGGTGTGGCTTTCCACCCGGGATATACGCATGCGACTGCCCTCTCGCAAGTTAAGTCCCCGATTTGTTGGTCCCTTCACCATCGTGGAACAGGTCAACCCCGTCACATACAAGTTACAATTACCCTCTCACTACCGTATTCACCCTACATTCCACGTGTCACTCCTGAAACCCTATCACGATCCTGTTCTTCCCTCCACAGAGCCTGACCACGAAGAGGAACCCCCTCCTCCACTGCTCCTAGAAGAAGGAGCCGTATACGCAGTGAAGGAGATCTTGCGTTCCCGACGTCGTGGTGGCCAGTTGGAGTACCTAGTGGACTGGGAAGGGTACGGTCCCGAAGAAAGGACATGGGTTCCCAGAGCTGACATACTCGATCCTAGTCTCATGGTGGAATTTCATGAGAACCATCCTGAGTTCCCAGCGCCTCGAGGCAGAGGGAGACCACCACGGCGTCGGCGGTGTCGGCCCTCAGGAGCGGGCCCTGGGGAGGGGGGTACTGTCACGGATTGGTCAGGCTCTCACGATCCCCACTCACGAAGATCA
>CAIGQQ010038318.1:3953127-3964232 GCA_903798035.1 Danio albolineatus
TGGGGAGGGGGGTACTGTCACGGATTGGTCAGGCTCTCACGATCCCCACTCACGAAGATCACCATCACCTGACTTCTAATGAGCACACAGCTGCATCACATTCACGAGCACCAGATAAAAGCACAGCACTCCAGTCGCTCATTGTCCGGGCTCGTCTCGACGAAAGCGGACACTGAGCGACCACTCAGCGTAGTCATCCTCAGCTAAACAAACGATTTACTTACCTGTTCTCTTTGTATTCCTCCTAGTCTTCCTGGTCCTCCCGAATCGTCCTGTCTTCCAGTCCATCCAAGTCTGTGTCATCCTCTGTCAGCTGTATCTGGTGTGTGCTGTCCATCCTCGTGTATTCCTGTTACCCAGCCACGGAGGAAAAGACCACAACATCATTCCTGATCCTCCTGGCTATCCTTCATGTGCTCCTTGTTGTCATATAATAAATACCCTAACGTTACCTTACCTCTGTCTCCTGTCCGCTTCATAACATAATCTCAAATATAAATCATATAAATTGTTAATGGTTGTAATTTACAGTAGGCTATTCTTTAAGAAAAGTTATAATAATAATAATAATAATAATATTAATAATAATAATAATAATAATAATTATTATTATTATTATTATTATTATTATTATTATTATTATTAAGTGGGATATTGTATGTTTATTTATTTACATTTTTTGAAGAGTCTACTTTTTAACAACTTTGACACATTCAAACCATTGCAGAAATGTTCTAACCAACAGGCCCATGTCATATACAGTAGGCTACAGACACATTTCTTAATAAATAACCTACTATAAATTAAAAGCATTAACATGTGCTATATATTTTATATAAGAAAGTTTGCGACACGGTTTGCGAATGTTCGTTGGAGCGATGGATTTGGAAAATGCCAAATCAACGAAGTATGTTTGTAACAATGGAACTTGCGACCTTAGTTAGCTAATGATGGTTTTGGGAAACGCACCCCTGGTTGTTACTAGGTTATGGAAAAAAATTATGTGTTCACAATATCCAATCAAATATGGTGTTTATAACATCACAGAAAAGATGGCATTTAAAGGCTTAAAAGCACAAACTATTTCTCGATCAGACTGTATTTGCAAGCAATTGACAAAGAGTCACAGGGAAATTAAACTTGAGTGACAAGGCAGATCCTGTCTACTGTCTCGACCATCTCTCATGCTGGTCCCGGGCCATCAGGCAGTCTTTATTGTTGAGCCGTGGTTTATAAATTTTATCACTAACCTCACAATTCAGCTGATTAAAATTTTAAATAATGAATAAAATAGTCTTAAAATTTTCAGATTTAATTTAATATTTAATTAAATCTTAGTCATTTGTTTGAAAAGGACAATAATTAATAACCTGAAGCATTCTGTGGAAACTGTCTAAAATATAAAAACCAACCAAAAAATATTTATATACTTATTTATTTAATGTGTCCTATTGTACATTTATCTAGATTTTGATTTAAGATGCGTTGTAACATAAATGACTTTGGAAAATCTGACGTTGTGATGTTTTGTTTGTCTGCGATATATATTGCAATTTGAATACATTTTCACCAGATACCTTGAATAGCTCTATTTGGAAGAAATCCTTATGGTTTTGGGTTTTTGTAAAGGTGTAAATCATGTATAAAAAAAAATAATAAACAAATTGCATGCAGAAATAATTACAATAGAGCAATGAAAAAAGTAAAATTAACAGTGGTTTATGGATTTCCAGAGAGTCAAACAGTATTCAGATACAGAAATTGAATAATGAAATGTAAAATAACACTGTATGGTGTTCATTGCATTAATAATTCAGTAAAGTTATTCTTCATTTAAGTAACAAATGTAATTTTGTGCCCAAATGTTTTAAACTCTCTGAAAATGCCTTTAAAACACATGCAACTTTCAGTCTGTTATGATTATTCTTTGCAATGACTCGTGTATTCTCAACTTTTGTGCTATTATCTCAAATCAACATCGCATTTCCTGCAATGTGACATTGTGGACATACATATTGCAATATCGATGCTGAAATTATATATTGTGCAGCCCTAGTTTTAATGATATTTAATCATTAAATTGCCACATATTTATGTAAACTTACTGGTAATTTGTATTGTTTAGTTCTCCTAAAGATGCAACTTTGAATAAGAATTCTAAACATTAGCAAATGAATGTGGGAGAATGTTTTATTTTTGAATCTTTATTGCATTGATCATACAGTTAGGGTTGTTTTTATCTATGTAAATTATGTTATAAGCAAAAAATATTATATATTTATGATTTACGATTTATAATATATTTTAAATGTATGAAATTTATGCTGGGGTGATGCGGTGGTGCAGTGGGTATAGTGCTGTCGCCTCACAGCAAAAAGGTCGCTGATTTGAGCCTTGGCTCGGTCAGTTGGCATTTCTGTGTGGAGTTTGCATGTTCTCCCTGTGTTCATGTGGGTTTCCTCTGGGTGCTCCGGTTTCCCCCACAAGTCAAAAGACATGGTACAGGTGAATTGGGTAAGCTAAATTATCCATAGTGTATGTGTGTGAATGAGAATGTATGGGTGTTTTCCAGTGATGGGTTGCAGCTGGAAGGGCATCCGCTAAGTAAAATATATGCTTGATAAGTTGGTGGCTCATTCCACTGTGGCGACCCCAGATCAATAAAGGGACTATACAAAAAAGAAAATTAATGAATGAAATTAATGCTAAATTATACATTTCTATCAGTATCATGTTCCATGCTGCTTGAAATTACATGCATCACTGCCCATTGCTGCGTGTGTGTGTGTGTGTTGACTGCTGTGTGTGTGCACTCGGATGGGTTAAATGCAGAGCACAAACTCTGAGTATGGACCATCATACTTGGCCACATCACGACTTTCACTTCACTCCATAGTCACATTTTCTTCATCTGCATTAATTTTTCAAATTTAAACAGGTAGTTCACCCAAAAATGAAAATTCACTATAACTCAATCTTAAGTACTTCCAAACATTTATAAGTTCATTTATTTTCTTGAAGACCTAACACATTTAGAAGGTACCTGAAAACATGTAACCACTGACTTCCATAACAAAAACAAATGGGCAGTTTAAATTTTCCCAGTGTTCTTTGAAACATCTTTTGTGTTTATTAGAAGAAAGAAACTCATAAAGATTTGAAATAAGTAACAATTAATGAGTAAGTGATAACAGCATTTTCATTTCTGGGTGATCATTCCCTTACATACTGTTTTTTGTCATTATAAGTCAACCTGAAATGTATCAAATTAACCCTGATTATAGATTTCATATTGCCCCTAACTTAGTTCATCTGAGATTTTGTTGGAAGCACTCAAAATGCATGAACTTCTGCTCTATGAGATGTGAAAGAACTGTGTGCAAGTGCAAGTATTGTATAATGAAAAACATCGGATTAAAGAGCTCAAATATGGACATGCATCTGATTTGATAATTGTTTAAATAGATTAAATATATTATAAAATAGCTACAATTATTAGAAATAGTAATATTAGAAATAGTTTAAGTATATTAAAATAACGGTGTCAAGGTGGTGCAGTGGGTTGCACGATCACTTCACAGCAAGAAGGTCGCTGGTTTGAGCCCCAGCTGGGTCAGTTGGCACTTCTGTGTGGAGTTTGCATGTTCTCTTCAAGTTTGCGTAGGTTTCCTTCCTCAATTTTCCTCCAGTCTAAACATGCGTTATAGTAAAATTGAGTAAGCTAAATTGGCCGTAGTGTATGTGTGTATGAAAGAGTGTATGGGTGTTTCCCAGTATTGGTTTGCGGCTGGAAGGGCATCCGTTGCGTAAAACGTGCTGGATAAGTTGGCAGTTCATTCCGCTGTGGTGTCCCTTGATTAATAAAGGGACTAAGCCGAAAAAAAAAAACGAATGAATGTATATTAAAATGTGTATTTAAATTGTAAATAATAAAAAAAAATCTAAATGTCCTGCTAATTTTAATGTTTAAGATTTCTGTATTTTAGATGTATTTCCATCCATATTTGGCCTGACTTCCCCCCTTCTTTTTTTTCATCTCTAGTCTACATATTGTGGCGGTTCAGCATAACAGATTTTGACCATGATCTGGCATAAAACAATCGAAACAGACCAAGTATTTCAGTCTTTGCACTTCACAAGCCTTGCATTTTGTCTACATATTAGGCTACCTCAAAGAGGAATTTTTTTATTTTTTTTTTTCACATCACCAGATGCAATATAACAGCAAGCCAATCTACTACACTAATGAAGATATTCCTCATGAGTGTCTTCTAAGATGTATACACTCACCAACCTAACAATAGACCAGGACACATATACTACTTATAGTGACAATTCGTGAGAACTGACCATAAGGGATGACAAAGAGACAATGAAAATCAAATGTTTAGCATAAGCATCAGTACCAGCTATAATCAGACTCTCCATCGATGGGAAGAAGAGCATGAAGGTCTAGTTTTTCCACCTCATCCATTACAGTAGCATCTTCATCTTCCTCATCAGCACCAGTCACTGACTGCGGATGAAAATACGGAAAGTGCTCATCCGATAAGCCAAAGGACGGGGAATATGAAGGTGAAACGCAGTAATTCCCTGTGTGGAACGAGCCTGTGTCTGGGCCAGCCGGACCTGCGGGACAGGCCGTCGCCGGAGCGGCTAACAGACGGACACTGGAGGTGCAGTTATTCGTAGCGTTTGCTCTCGTCCGGAGCTGCTCGTTCTGCCTCTCCAGTTTTCGCACGAGCTCTTGAAGCTTTTTCACCTCCAGTTCTGCGTTCATCATCTTACTGTTCCCATTGACGTCCGCCATCATTTGCGGCTTGAACAATAGCCCGTCCATTGAAGAGAAAAGCATATAAACGGTAGTAAAATGGTGGCGACGTTGTTTACCCTGTATACCCAGACTCTGAGTGCTTTCAGCGGGGTTACATGCTTCATTCAGATGCTGATGTGCTGCTCATGTCTGTGTCTCCTCCCACTCGGTTCAAAACACAACACACGACCACCACATTACCAGGCAAAAACACCAGGCACGCTACCACACACTGCTCCTTTCATTCAGAGGACGACGAGCAAAAATGGTGTCTTTTGAAGAATTAGGTTCTATTTAACTTGTCATGCCGATAATGCAACACTACAGCCTACATTCCAACGACAATTTGATAAAAAAACTGATACAAAAAGATAAATGTTTTATTTTTCAGTGGACAATACATTTAAAACACCAAAAGTCACCATGAAGGCATTTACACGTTACAAGTTACAATGTTACA
Organism: Danio albolineatus; assembly: GCA_903798035.1. Taxonomy (NCBI): domain Eukaryota; kingdom Metazoa; phylum Chordata; class Actinopteri; order Cypriniformes; family Danionidae; genus Danio; species Danio albolineatus. Next base: position 3,958,401 of record CAIGQQ010038318.1, read on the forward strand.
AATGTGTCCAACTAAACTCATTTTTTGATCAAAGAATCCTGAAATAAATGTATAAAAAATATAGCTGCAAGCAGCGATTATCGGGGCAGCTCAGCGGTCACATCATAAGCAAGCACAAGCGCAACATGCTACATTGCAACTAAAAAAAATTATAACGTTTTGGCAGCATATGAGGGTCCGCCATATTTGGTGGAAATTGGGCTAACGATCTATATCTCAAAACAACAAATTTTCAAACTAATTCAAAAAGAATGTATGATCCAAGGAATCTGCAAGACCAGTCTCATGACAAAAGACAAAACTAATTAAAAGTAGATTGATAAATTGTATATGATTTCTATTGATAGAATTTAATTATTTGTCAGTTTTACCCAGAAGTGGTGCAAACTGATGTAATTTGGTCAATGTCAGGTCTAGATCACACACATTAAGTTTGCTTTCAATACTTCACACCATTGCAGTGATTCAGCCTGCAATGTCATCTGGCAGCATTACATCAAGTTTACGCATTTGCTAAATGACAAAATTTTTGTCTATCAACATGAATTCCATAACTTTTGGTCTACATGGTCTGAAGGTGATCCAAGTCAAATTGGATAAAGGTTGGACCAACGTTCTAGGAGGAGTTTAAAAAAAAAGAATGGTTTGAACAAAATCTAAATGGTGGACAGGAAGTTTGGCAGATTATGGCATAATATCTGTGCTGTCGGCATGACCCAAGGAATAATTTAAGACCAATTTCATCAAAATAAGCAAATAAGCAAAATAAGCATGTGTCATAGGGTGCGTTTCAGAGGAAAGAATTTTGATTGTAACCCATTTTGGTTAAAAGTTATAAATATAAACATAAGTGAAACTTTGAACAATTGGTGGCGCTAGCGATATTGAGTTAGAGAGTCCAAATTTGTTGAAGATAAGACTGCCCTCTATCAGTGTGCTAAAGTTTGCACAAATGCCACAAATGGTTCATAGGGGAAGAACAAAAAGAAGAAGTGTAAGAAGAAGAAGAAGCCGGAAGAATAATAAGAACCGCAAAGGTCACAATAGGTGTCTTCACACCTTTGTTGCTTGGCCCATAATAAAGTGATGTAAATTAAACATTGTATTAATCAAACATTAATATCTCAGGACAAATTACATTTGAGAATATTTTAAAATTGAAAACATTTATTAACATAGACATATTTAATCACTATTGATATTTATAGTAAACAATGCTATAGAGTATTGTGGTAATTCTATAACAACTAATATAAGAACTATCGTAATATAAACAAATGCCCCAATACTATAGTTTTTTAAAACTACATGGTGTGTTACACTACAATATTCCAGTTTACTGTAATAAAAGTACAGTATTTATTAAAGTTTATCATTTATTTCTTTATTACTATGTTGTGGTGTTCATTAAAAATGTGCTTCGAATACTATATATGCTGTATAGACCAGCGATGTGCTGCAGCTGGAAGGGCATCCGCTGCGTAAAAAATATGCTGGATAAGTTGGCGGTTCATTCCACTGTGGCGATGCCTGATTAATAAAGGGAGTAAGCCAAAAAGAAAATGAATGTATATGCTGCATAGGATGGTTCAAAAACACTCTAGGTTTTTACCATAAATTACTGTAGTATTTTTTCATGTGTGAATAAATGTAGTTTCAGTGAGCATGAGAAATCTTTTAAAATCATACTGAACCCACGGATATGGCTTGTGATTAATGAATTAAATGAAATATTAGGTCAGTTCACTCAAATCATTTGATTAGTTCGATCTGAACATTTCTAATAAAAAAAACCCTGTAAATTCATTAAGAAACATTGCAGATATTTTAAAATCAAGATAATATTATCATTAACATATATTTGATATAAGATATTTTAACATTATTAACAATCAGATAGATAGATGGATAGATAGATAGACAGAGAGACAGACAGACAGACAGACAGACAGACAGACAGACAGACAGACAGATAGATAGATAGATAGATAGATAGATAGATAGATAGATAGATAGATTGAATGAACCGCGGCAACATATCCAGCACGATTTACGCAGCAGATGCCTATACCACGTCTTTGGACTTTTGGGGGAAACCGGAGCACCCGGAAGAAACCCACACGAACACGCAAGAACATGCAAACTCCACACGGAAATGCCAACTGACACAGCCGAGGTTCAAACCAGGGACCTTCTTGCTGTGAGGCGATCGTGCTACCCACTTGGCCACCGTAATGCCCAACACACATAATTACCTATCAGTCCAAATCAGAAAAGTTAAGGAGTTGTGTATTGACCTTATTCTGCCCCGCCCACTTTTAATACTTCGCTCTTCCGCATTTTGTCATCCAACTTCTGGTACGCTGACACTGTACATAAGATGACTGTTTCGGAAAGTCATTACATAGTATATAGTTAACTGTAATTTTAGAAAATGTCATATAATGCTAGTTCAGTAAATGTTTTGAGCTGGGAGTACGGTGAAACCTCCCTGCAACGATCAGATGGTCTCATATTGCCTTATCCATCGTTACCGTTAATGTGGGTCGACGATATGAGCCAGAGGTAACTTACGGGATATTTTTAATTACTTTGTCCTGTCAAAAGGAGTAGATGGAGCATTTATGAAGACTTATAAAAGTACAGAGGCTTACCAATATTTACATCGTGGGAAAGTTGGTCATGTTCGATAACACAATGAGGGTGATTTCGTCTTTTTAAAAGCAAATGTGCCCCCTAGCCAGTCGAGCAGTCCATGCCATATAGCATGGGGGCTACTTAGTAAGCAGGGATCAGTGGAGACTACAGTATGTTTGTGCATCACTGGTTTAGGAAGGTCCTGTAGCCACGCAGCCTTTATATTATGGAAGGCAAGTAAATATATAAATAAAAAGTAATATCTTGTAAGGTCTGTGTTAACATTAGTAAGCCATAAATGTAAACAGCATGCTAACGTATTTGTGTAATAATACACAGCTGCTGACTAGGTTACCATCAGCAGACAAAGTATCTGGCCAAATCTCTTAATTTGTGAGGTATTGACCTTATTCTTCATTGTGGAAGTGTGCTGTTTTTGCAATTGTTTTAGAACTTCTGATTCAGTCGCCTATGGGAAATGACTAGGAATAATAAACGGCAGAAAATAGTCAAACTACTCGCTCTACAGACAAGTGTTTGCATGACTATACAGACAAAATATAATAATATAATAAGGAAACATCAGTTTGCAACATCAAGCAGCAGAACGAGCTGTTTTTAATGTCTAAAAACAAATGGAAGTGAATGAGACCGGAAGTCTTGAGACAAAAAGATTTAAATGGCTGCGCCCGCTCACACATGGAGAATAGGGTCAATAGAGTGGACATAATACATGTTAAATGAAGTGTAGTATTAAGTGTTTGTTGTCCTCGAAGTTCTCAGATGGTTGGCATCATCTTTTCAAGTCTAAAACCCTATTATGTAAGCAAAGTCTCTCAGGTTCTAGCTAACTTTAGCTCTATATTTGCATCCTCATAGGAATCCTGTCATAAGACATATGCTCTGATCAAACCAGTCAGCGTATTCAGTTTTCTTTAATAGAATTACTTCCTTAAATACATCAAGCAAAAGCAGGCAAACTGGAACAATGTTCAACTAGATCTGACCGATGAAAAAAATCTATCAGATGTAAACAAATGTGTTTTTTGTGTAAAATGATGAAAACATATGAGAATAATGTTATTCTTCCTTTAAAATAATTCTATTACTTTTGGTATTATATAAGACATATATCAATATATAAATACAATGAATAAACCCCACACTCTGTCAGATAAAAGTCCACCACCTCAATTCTGATGACTCAAGTCAAACCAATATATAGCCAGTTTTATCACATTTGCCATCATCTCCTTCATTAGCTCACTTCAGTAGTGGTAACTGTGTTTCAGCGGATCCATTTGCCTGTAAAACAAAAACATACGCTTTTGTTTAAAATCCATTTTGGTTTATTTGCCAAGTATACTGACTATATGTTTAAGAATATTGAAAAATGCAGTTGTATAAAGTTATCTTACTCTTGGTGACCCCAAAGCAGCTCTCACAGTGAATTGCACGGCGGTAAACCCACAAACTGTCCCCAGCCTTCAGGTTTCCCAGTGAAGTATTGCACACCCCACACTAGTAATAATAATCATACATACAATTAAAAAAATAGAAATATGATTAAAAATATTAATGAAAACCATTATAGTTATTAAAGTAAAATGTATATGACTAAAACAGTTTTACTTAAAAATAACATTAAAGAAAAGAAAATTATATACATTCCATATTTTAGATTAACCTTCGGAATTAAAATGAACTCAGAATGATTTTAAAAAATTAAAGTAAAATATGAAAAAACAATGAAGACATATTTTTATATGGACTATTAAAATGATGAAAAACAAAACAAAACTTTCAAATGACAATAGAAAATAAAAGAATAAAAACATTCAAACTTATAATGTAAACAAGTGTCAACTGATACTAAAATATTTCACTAACACATATTTATACTTTCATTAACAACATTTTATTGTTCTATTATTCTATTGTTTTCATAATGTTTTCATAAACAGTGAATACCGAAATCAATTTTGGTAGTTTGTGCAAAATTTATAAACAGTTAAGTAATAATAATAATAATAATAATAATAATAATAATAATAATAAAACATTTATAATATATAACATTAATAATTAATAACATTTGCTTAGAAAATATCCATAAAAATATTTATGAAAAAACATTATAGTTGATAAGAGGTGTGTTAGGAATATTGTTGGCACGTTGCTATTTTGAGGAACTAAAAAAGAGTGTGCAATAGACCAGCTGAAAGCAGGTCTAAAGTCCAGCGTTTCGCTTACAGATTGCTTAAAACATGCAGGATGTACAGCAATATGCAAATATCTTTACAAATGAAAAAGAATGAAAGGAATAAATATTATAAAAACTATTATTTTCTACATGAATATAAAAACGACACCACGGTGGCACAGTGAGTAGCACGATTGCCTCACAGCAGGAAGGTTGCTGGTTCGAGCCTCGGCTAGGCCAATTGCCATTTCTGTGTGGAGTTTGTACATTGTATCTCCCTGTGGTCGCATGGGTTTCCTCCGGGTGCTCCGGTTCCTCCCCACAAGTCCAAAAACATGTGGTATAGGTGAATTGTGTTGGCTAAATTGTCTGAAGTGTATGTGTGGGAATGAATGTGCATTAATGTTTCCCAGATATGGGTTCCAGCTGGAAGGCCATCCGCTGTGCAAAACATATGCTGGATAAGTTGGCGGTTTATTCCACTGTGGCGACCCCAGATTAATAAAGGGACTAAACCATAAAGAAAATGAATGAATGAGTTTGTTACATTGTTAAACATGCCATTTCCTGTCGCCACCTATGCTATGACTGTATCTGGATTTTGGCATGTAAAAGTGTTCAGGTCAGGCTGCTTATCAAATGTGTGGATTTTGAGGCAGATATAACAAATGTACATTTTCGCCACTTTTGGGGCGTGTGCAGTTTTGTGAGTTTTCAGGCATGTTTAGACCCTCAAAATTGTGATTTATTCTAGAGAATAATAATAATAATAATAATATTGATAATAATAATAATAATAACATTATACCAATAATATACCACATGTCTTTGGACTTGTTGGGGGAAACCGGAGCACCCGGAGGAAACCCACACGACCATGGGGAGAACATGCAAACTCCACACAGAAATGGCAACTGACCCAGCTGAGGCTCAAACCAGCAACCTTCTTGCTGTGAGGCGATCGTGCTACCCACTGCGCCACCGTGGCGCCT
>CAIGQQ010038318.1:3964632-3991256 GCA_903798035.1 Danio albolineatus
AAATTATATTATTATTATTAATAATAATAATAATAATAATAATAATAATAAAAATAATAACTAACCTTGAAACACCTTGCATGGCAGTTTATGTTCATGTCATCCAGGATAATCTTTTCATCCGTGTACATGCTTTGACTGCAATATGTGCAAATGTCCTTCACATTTACTTTCCTGCAACAAAACAACATGCATTTCAAATGTGCATAGCTTAATTAAATAAAAACTATTTCCACCTTCATACCGTTCTGGTGATGAGTACACAGTCGTAGTAGTTTTTGATGTGAGAGAGTCAGACATATAATCAATAGGCCTGTGTGGGGAATAAGCAATCCTAAATCAACAAACCTGGTCACATTTAATCAGTATTGCTTAGATGCAGCGTGTAGTGTTTTAAAATCATAACCTGCTTTCTGTGTATGACGTTCTGGTGTAAGAAGGACTTGTGACTGTACTCCACTCATTTCTGTTCAAGCGAAAAAGAGAAGCATAATAAGCAATAAATTACTTTTAAACAAAGAAGCTTGAATAATAAACACCGTCCTACCTGTCGCTTGTTGAGTACACAGTTCTGACAGTTTTGGAGGATGACATATCCTCACGACTGTAAGAACGATAAAAATCCATATTATAAATGCTGCTGTGCTGAGAGGAAAGCTCTAATGGAAAGTCATGAACTGTTAAAAAGAGCTTAAATACGACAGTACGCCTGCTTTAAGCCAGTCAGCCGTAAGACTGGTTAAACTACTTAGAAGCCAAAGCAAATGTCAAACTCACCACAAAAGGGGTTCACACCTTATAAGTGTGCAAATGCCACATACCTGCTGTCAGGTTTGCTGTTAGTTGATTTGATTGACGTCGGTATGAGAGTATCATACAGAAGATCCTCCGAGCTGTGGAGAGACATTTAGTGAAGCTCTTTGTTTTACAGTGACTGCAAATATTTAAGGGAGTGTAGTTGGAATTTTACGTCACCTCTTTGTGGATCGGATGGAGTAAGATGTTGTTTTAGTTGGCGAAACATCCTCATTGGTGTAGCTTTTGATGCTATAGTTGGAATTAATAAGATATTAAAGAGACATTTCAGCCAAAAATGATAATGTACTATTTGTTTACTCTCCCTAAATTAGTTCAAAAGAAGATATTTTGAAGAAAGCTTTTATACAAGACACAAAAATACAACGGCTTAGTCTCTTTATTCATCAGGGGTTACCACAGTGGAATGAACCGCCAACTTATCCAGGATGTTTTACACAGCGCATGCCCTTCCAGCTGCAACCCAGTACTGGGAAACACCCATACACTCTCAAATGCCCACACATACTGCACACTACAGCCAATTTAGTTTCTTCAATTCACCTATAGCTGTCTTTGGACTGTGGGGGAAACCAGAGCACCCATAGGAAACCCACGCAAACACATGGAGAACATGCAAACTCCACACAGAAATGCCAACTGGCCCAGCCGGGACTCGAACGAGTGACCTTCTTGCTGTGATGCGACAACGCTAACCACCGAGCTACCGTGTCACCCCACAACGATACTATTAAACCTATATTAATCATATTTTAGCTATTGCAAAAATGCTAATTTACATTTGTTGTCCCCAGACAGGTTAATGATTATGAATGTAATAATTTTATGCATAAAATAAACACACAGCTGTATACATACAGTAAAAACACGTCAGATCAGTATTCCACCAATCAATCAAGATGAAAACTGGTTAGCACTGAATTCCATAGATTAGAGGTTTCCAGCTTTCTTCAGATTATCTTCTTCTTTTGTGTTCGACAGAAGAAAGAAACTCAAGCAGGTTTGTGAAAAGTGAAAGGTGAGCCAACGATGACAGATTTTTCAGTTTTGCCCTTTAAAAGATTAGTCTGAATAATTGAGGTTGGTCATGAATCTGAAATCAAGAATTACTGTACCTTGTGGTGGTCTTGACAGGTGAAGCTGGTCTAAACATACAGAAGATAGCATAGTGTTTAAAAAACAGTCAACCAACTTAACAGTGACAGATTTAAGAGACTGTTTAGGGTAGGGTGGATTTGAAATGGGAAATTGGTGTGAGAGGTGTTGACTTGTAGTGTATTTTAAATCTCAAATCAAATGTATATTCTTAAATACAATATTCAGAAAAGTAATAAATCCTAATTTACAAGGACAGTTCACCCAAAAAATTCTTTTTTCTTTTAACACAAAAGACGATATTTTGGAAAAGGTTGAAAACCTGTAACCATTGACTTCAATATTATTTTATTCTTACTATTGAAAATGGTGAGGGAATTTTAAATTTAGGGTGAACTATACCTTTAAGGAACAGAGCGTTAACAGAATAGAAGTTAAAAGTGTGTTCATTCATTCATTCATTCATTTTCTTTTCGGCTTAGTCCCTTTATTAATCTTGTGTCGCCACTGCGGATTGAACCGCTAACTTATCCAGCAAATGTTTTACGCAGTGGATGCCCTTCCAGCTGCAACCCATCACTGGGAAACATCCACACACACTCATTCACACACACACACACACACACACACACACACACACACACACACACACATTATGGACAATTTTCGTTTACCCAGTTCACCTATACCACATGTCTTTGGACTGTGGGGGAAACCGGAGCACCCGGAGGAAATTCATACGAAGTACGGGGAGAACATGCAAACTCCACACAGAAATGCCAATTGACCCAGCCAAGGCTCGAACCAGCGACCTTTTTGCTGTGAAGCGGCATCGCTACCCACTGTGCCACCACGTTGCACCGTTGAAAGTGTGTATTAAACAAATTAGTTTTAATGATCTTTAATTTTATATGTTTATAATTTGATTACATAATTCATTGTATTGTAGTACTGAAATTTACATTTGATATGTAATTTAAAAGTGCTAAATGAATTTAAATCATTAAAATCCTTGAAATATATCATGTGTTTTTAGATAAATAACATGCAAGTTTTAATTTAAATTGTGAACAAGACAGTAAATAATGTCTAAATAATGTTTTTTGGTACAAACGTTGATCATATTTTAAAGACAAAAAAAAAATTCATAAAACAATATGTAGTTAACTTTTTCTTAAGTAGGAAAAAACATTTTGGCCCAGTTTTACAAACAGGGCTTAGCTTAAGCCAGGACTAGGCCTTAGTTAAAACAGGCTATTTTAGCTACATTTATAAAAACGGCCTTAGAAAAATACATCACTGGTGTGCACCTGGAGACAAAAAATAACACTGACATATTTTAACACATCTCACTGCAAGTTTTTTTCAGCGGAGACAGATCAAACATTCAATTTAATCCATGACTTAAACCTTGTTTGTGAAACCAGGGGTTAAAAGTTCAGCTACATGTACATGTAATACATTTTCATTGATTGTAACTTTAATATAATGGGCTCTATGCACAGCTAGAGTTTTAAAGCCAACGATAAACTTTTGGTAATAGCTTAATGTGACTATTTTCAACTTCACAAGGTTGTTTTTACAGCATCGATGTTGTAATGCATTTACAATACATTCAGTTAAATAGACTTAAGCATCCATTTAGTCGTTCAAGGATAAAACGAGATGAAATACAGTGTAACCACTAGCGTCGTCAGTAGCAACGACAGGCCAATGCAGCAATTCCATTGAAAATAATGGGGTAAAATAAACTGTCATATTTTAAAGACATGGCGGGGAGGAAAGGAAGTTAATGCAGGGCTTCTTGTCCGATCTGAGACCCACCCTGCGTCCCAATTCGCATACTATGCATCCAAAATTGTATGTGAAAATAGAATTAGTATGTCTTAAATCGTAGTATGTTGAAAAGAGAATGACAAAAATTCCCAGATGGTTTACTATTTCCGGTCAATATTTTAAGTGTAGAAGCGTCTAACCACTAATTTTGCCCGCAATACTTTGCGCGTTGGACGTGAATTCGATTAGAACTACATAACCTGACGTAAAGTGTAAACAAACTACAAACATGATGCGAGGCTTCGGTAAAGATGTTTGTATGGCTGTTATAATATCTAGCCCACTGGAGAATATTTAAATCGTGTTGTCTGTGTTATATTTCATCTGCAACAACAATATAAAGACGTGTTTGGACATTAACATCTGAATGCAGAGTTACCCAAAGACCTGAGGAGATTTCTCCGTGTGAAAGACTTGTGAATGGGAGATTATGCTGCTGCTTTTACAATAAGGTGGGAAATTAAATACGACAGAAATGTGGATGATTGACAGGGCTCTTAACTAAGCAACACGACGATCTGTTAACGAGGAAGTAGTATGTCCCAAAGCCTGCATACTCTTCTGTTACACACTCAAAAGTATATATTTTACCTTCACAAAAAAAGTACATACTTTTAGGGCGTAGTATAAAAATGTGAGTTGGGACGCAGCAAAACATATCGTATATCTAATAGGCAGTGTAGATCGCTGATTTTTTAATAAATCATATCTTAAACGTGACAATTTTGCAATGGAAAGACAGTTCACCAGAAGTCCTTGGGCCGTGTGCATATAGCCCATCAACTGTCTAAAAACATTACAGTTTGTTTGTTTGTATTTGTCATTAAAAAAGTGAAGAAGTTTTTTCTGTTACCTTTTCAGTTTTATTTATAATTTTTTATAACAACAACAACAACAATAATAATAATAATAATAATAATAATAATAATAATAATAATAATAATAATAATAACTATTATTATTATTATTATTTATTTTATTTTATTTTTACAAAATTCTGTGCAGAAACACACAAAAAAAATTTACCCACATGTCAATGATGTCCTTTGATGACTTCACAGTAACCACTTCAGTCTTGTAGTCACTTTAGGAACAAATAACAAATTATTTTTCGCAATAAACAATTTACATATTCAGTGGCGGAACTACAGAATCCTGTGGCGTGCCGAGGTTGAGAATGTTATGAAAAATAATAAAGTTTTATAGGATGTTGATTGAGTCATTTAGATACCACATACCTGCTGTCAAGTTTTGTGCTAGTCGTCTTGATTGACGTTTTAGTAGGAGTATCATACAGAAAGTCCTCAGAGCTGTGGAAAAACATTCACTGAGGCTCTTTGTCTTACAGTGACTGAAAGCATGAAGTTTTCTTTTGGGCTCTCACCTCTTTGTGGTTCGAACAGAATATGTTGTTTTAGGAGGTGAAACGTCCTCCTTGGTGTAGGTTTTGATGCTAAAGTTGAAATTAATAAGAGGTTAATAGAGCAGTCTGATTATTTCAGGTTTGTTAGAAATCTGTAATCAAGAACCACTGTACCTTGTGGTGGTCTTCACAGGTGAAGATGGTCTAAACAAAAAGAATGATTTGGTTTAAGATTAAAAAACAATAACAAACTAAAAGCAGCAACCAACAGAATTAAGAGACTAGTTTGAGTATATTGGATTTTGAATTTGACTACAGTGTTTTAGGTGTATTTTAGGATTTAAAATACTGAAATATCCCAAAATATACTATATTTCCCTTCTGGAAAAAAGTGCACTTTATGTAATGTTAATTGTAGTGTATTTGAAATCTCATTTTAAAAGTACATTTTAAAACATGGCTCACAAAGATGTAATGCAGCTTAAGTTTGCATAATGAAAGTAAACTATTTTAAAATGTTTCAAATGGTTCTAATGTGCACTTATTTTGATGAGTTTTGACTACATACTAAAACATACAAATACTAAAGCACATAGATACTGGATTGTATTTTAATTATGTTTTGACTTACATTTAAAGTTACTATACATTCTTCATTCATTCATTCATTTTCCTACAACTTAGCACTCGATTTATCGAGGATTTATCGACCACAGTAGACTGAACTATATATTTTTATAGAGTAAATTAAGTTATAATCAATCAAAAATGTGCAATGTATCAAAAGGATAGTTGTCTCAAATATTTTTATTCTTTCATAATTTACTCACTCACTGAATTGTCACAAACTGTTTTTTTTTTTTTTTTTTTTTTTTTTTCACCAAAAACAAACAACCGAAAAGCGTTTGAAATCGTGTAACTGTTAACTTCCATAGTAAGTGCAGTGGTTACTGATTTTAAACATTATTCAAAATATCTTTTTTGTCCTCAACAGAACAAAAAAAGGGTTAGTAAATGATAACAGAATTTTCATTTTTGTGTAAATTATCTACACAATAATTTTACATTGAAACTGTATTTTAGTCTAGAACAATGCTTGTTATGGAGTATTGGTTGCCATTTTTCACACACAAATTTCATAAATAGATGTGCTTAATTCCAACATAATAAGAGGAACAAATATATGGCAAATGGCTAGTTTATTCTTCTGCGTCGAGTGATCGTCGTGGCCCACGGCGCTTGTCTTGTGTGTAGTCAAGCATTTTTACTTCTGCATGCAGTTTGTGTTGCTCAGCAATAACACTTCTGAAAAACTAGCTGGCAGTGGGTTTTTATGTTCCTATGTGTCGAGATTCTTCGTGGGTGTTTTGTTTTTTCTGCACACTACCTTAGAAGTAGCCAAAACTCACTGATTCAGAGGCAACAACATTAATCATAAGGTAAAAACAAAACAAAAGTTTTTATCTGGAGCTCCTTCACGGGACTCGACACTTGTAAACACTAGCTCCATCGGGCCCACACTCATCACTGCTACCAAGCCGACCAATCACAAGTTGTGTGACAAATTGCATTCTTATGCACTATTCTATGCCATTTTGAAGTATAATTAGTGTAAGTAGTGCGTTCACACTGAAAACTCTAAAAATAATAAGTGCACTTTAATTACCTGGATGATGCACTCATTCCACTGATAATACAAAGGTTGGAGACTTCATGCACTTAACGACTGCAGCTTTGCACATGTAGTGGAAGGGGCGGAGCTATCGGGCGCACATGTTGGATAACTTTATTTATTTTGCATTTTGAAAGCAAAATTCTCCTACGAGAGTGATTATAGCGCCTCCCGATGGTGAATGCAGTTATTCTCATGCAAGCTATTATTTGGTATTTTTGTCATTTATTTCACCAATTTGGCAACCGTCAAACGTCTAAACGGTTTGATTTTCCGCTTAGTAAAAAAGGCATTAGTGTTCCATTTTGGACAACACCACATACATATACTATGCTGTTGAGTGTGTAAGTGCATAAGTGCATAGTGTATAGTGTGTCATTTGGGACGCAGCTACAGTGCTTGCACTACATGTCGCTTCAACATGTAGTTACATTTTTCATAAACTTAAAAATAAAGGGAAAATGTCATCGTTGTCACCTCATTAGGAAACATGGCCAATCAAATGCAGCCTGGGGTATGCAAAGTAATGTTCCAGTGTGCAACGTAACAGTCTGTTACAAAACTGTGTTTTGTTCTGATTAGCCTGACATTTACCAGGATTTTACGCTCACAGGATTTACACAAGAATGAGGAAACATTAGTTTTACTCATATTACTCAACTACAAGTACATCCAGATTTTCATTTTATGGCACCTTTAAATATTTAAACATGTCATTTTAATTTTGCTTTTGTCTTTATTTTAGTATTGTTTACCACTATCGTTTAAATCATCAGTTCGTCACCTCAGAAGTATAAAGTTCTATCTGACATTTTTGTCAAAATTCAGTTATTGACATATTATTATTAATTGAGAACTTATTTACATTATGGGATGTTTTTTATAAGTTGTTTACATTTTAATTGACTTTTTATTTAAAAAAAACAAATATTACACACGTACTGTTAGCTATGGAATGCAAAAACTTTGAAGCTCAACATCTCAAAATCATTCAGAACACAGATAGAACCTTATAATTCCAAGCTGACAAGTTGTGAAGCAGTGATCTATGACACTCACAAGTCAATGATGTCCTTTGATGACTTCACAGTAGCCACTTCAGTCTTGTAGTCACTTTAGACACACAAAACGCGTAATGATCAACATTTCAGTCTCAACATTAAAGTTCTTTTAAAGGGATAGTTCAATCCAGAATTTCCTCACGCTAGTATTTCTAAACTTTTATGAATTTCTTTCATCCGTTGAATCAAAAAAACAAGCTATTCTGAAGAATGCTGGGAAATTGACATTGACGAGCATAGTAGGAACAACAAATACTATGAAAATCAATAGATGTTTTTTTTTTTTTTTTAGCATTTTTCAGAATATCTTCCTTTGTGTTCTTCAGAAAAAAAAACTCTCAGTCAGGTTTGGAACAAGCGTAAGTTCATTTTTGGGTGAACTATCCCTTTAATCACACTGCAAATACTGGAAGTGTGGCATGACTTTTAAGCTCCCACCTCTTTGTGGTGTAGGTTGTTGTTTTAGTTGGTGAAACATCCTCCTTGGCATAGGTTTTGATGCTGTAATTAAAATAGTTCAAATGTTATGAGAGTAGACAACTTTTTATCTAAGTTAGTCAGGAATCTGCTGACATATTATTTTTATCAGGGTTGATTAGCTGTAACTGTACCTTGTGGTGGTCTTGACAGGTGAAGCTGGCCTAAACAAAAAGAATGATAGACTTAACGTTAGCACGCACACAAAAAGATACCAAGTGTAACTTTCCTATATCACCTTGATCCTGGAACAACATTACAGTAATCCAATCAGATCCGACCTGTTTATTGTATGCTAAAGTAGGCTACACATGAAATCCAAAATAACCATATTGATTTTTATTAGCTCACATTGCTAGTTTTGTAGATTTAGTTTCTCTAGGCACTGTGTCACAATATGAAAAAAAAAGAGTCACAGCTTCTGGTTCATGAGGACTTTAAGTTCAGGCTTACATATAATTTCCTTCAGATTTTAATAACAATTTACTCAAACGCCGTGTCCTAACAACACAAGATACTAGCAACAAGCACTTTGTCTGTCCACACCAGACGCCACACAACAACAAAAAAAACTGCATTTAAATATCATAGATATTCCGAAATGTATGTACTGCCAATGACATAGACAGGTTTATAATCGAATACATGAACATTATCAGAAATACATGCTAAGGGGCTGGTTTTGTTGGTTTGCACTGAGTCACAATTCTAGCATTTGAATTTAAACTTAATCCCTGCCTTTTTTCTTTTCTAGATCTGCCGTAAACAATCCACTGCTGCTTTTATTATGACAATAAGTGTCAAGTAAATTGGCATTCAAACTCATACTGTTTAGTGGTAACATGCACCCAGGTAGAACAAGTGTGTACACAGATATATTTTAAAGATATATCTGCTGTGTTCAAAGGTCTAGTAAACATCTATATAATGTCTGCAGACGAAAAATACAAATTTAAACACTTTAAAGACATTCTAAACATCTGTTTAACAGCTGAAAATTGACATCTGATCTAACAGATGTTTTGCAGATAACCAAACACTGTAATGAATATTTATTTTGTTAGCACAACCATCAAATAGATGTCTTAGCGATGTATGCGTGTTACAGCACATAATCAGCACCTGAGGTGATCATTGAGTACGTTTACATGGACACCAACAGTTCGATTTTATTGCGATTAAGAAAATACTCTGATTAAGAGTCTACCATGTAAACAGCAATTTTTTTATTCATTTAATATGATTAAGGTCGGGGCACCACGGTGGCGTAGTGAGTAGCACATTCGCCTCACAGCAAGAAGGTCGTTGGTTCGAGCCCCGGCTGGGTCAGTTGGCATTTCTGTGTGGAGTTTGCATGTTCTCCCTGTGGTTGCGTGGGTTTCCTCCGGGTGCTCCGGTTTCCCCCACAAGTTCAAAGACATGCGGTACAGGTGAATTGGGTTGGCTAAATTGTCCGTAGTGTATAAGTGTGAGTGTGTGTGTGTTTGGATGTTTCCCAGAGATAGGTTGCGGCTGGAAGGGCATCCGCTGCGTAAAAAATATGCTGGATAAGTTGGCGGTTGATTCCGCTGTGGCGACCCCAGATTAATAAAGGGACTAAGCCGACAAGAAAATGAATTTATGAATGATTAAGGTCATAATCGAACTAAAGAGAAATCGAATTAAGACGTGGAGTATGCCGATTTTTGTCGTATTATCGAAGTGCAGTACAGAAATGTAAACACCTTAATCTAACTAGTATTGTCATATAGGACTTTTCGCGGTGTGTTTTGCTACAGGATAGTCCACACACATACAGCTGTTTGACCAAGTCAACCACAGACACCTACTTAGTGAAATGCAGAGGTTTTTTTTCTTCCATTCAGCATGCGGTGAGAACTTCCTTTAAAACAACACTCTTCCAGGAGTTCATAGTTGCATTAAATATCTCGTTTGTCGGGGGGGGTGAATGAATGAAAGTGAGAGTGCCAAACTGCTGTTAAATTCGACAAATTAAAAATGAAATTACATTCCTCTCCAGAGGAAATGCAGATAGCGTGGTGACGCAATGACGTTAATTGAATTATGTGTTATAACATGTAAAATGTGGTCATGAAAGGAACATTTAAAAAGCTACTCATGTTAACTCCTTAATCTTATTATTGTCTTTATTTGATTAAGGCAAGTAATTTGATTACTGATGTCCATGTAAACGTAGTCACTGTCGTAGTAGATTTTGCTGTGGTTCAGCCGCAACATCACAGAATAAAGTAGAAACTTTACACGTCATCAAGTTTAACATTGAAAATATTTTTTATCACATAGTGTAGCACCGTATTGCGTGTCAGGACACAGTGTTGGGTTTAGGGCAGTAGTGCTCAACCCTGTTCCTCGAGATCTACCTTCCTGCAGATTTTAGCTCCAACCATGAACAAACACACCTGAACAGTACTTGATAATTACAGGCAGGTGTGTTTGATCTGGGTTGGAGCTGAAATCTGCTGGACGGTAGATCTCCAGGAATAGGATTGGTCACCGCTGGTTTGTAGTAGGGATTATATGTGGATTTAATTTTAAGATGGGAATGATGTTCAAAAAACAATTTAATATGTTGGTGAAGGAACATGTCTAACTGCTAAATATATATAATAATAAATAACTATTAAATGTAGTGATAATATGGAAATTATTTAAGAACACTAATGTGGATTTTTACATACTTTCAGGTTATTGTGGGTCATGACTCAGGGCCCATGAGTTAATACACTCACATGTCAATGATGTCCTTTGATGACTTCACAGTAACCACTTCAGTCTTGTAGTCACTTTAGGAACAAACAACAAGCGCTATTTTTAACAATACACACTAGATTTTTTTATATTCATATCAGTGGTGGAACTACACAATCAAGTTGATATTGTGATGAAAAATAATACTTCCTTAAGTTTTGAGTGAAAAGATGTTGACAGGTATTTAGCTAATAAGTATGCAAATGTCACATGCAGTACCTGATGTCAGGTTTTGTGCTAGTTGACTTGATTGACGTTGGTGTGAGATCCTCAGAGCTGTGAAGAAACATTCAGTGAGGCTCTTTGTCTTACAGTGACTGAAAGCAGGGGATTTTCGTGAAGGATCTCACCTCTTTGTGGAGCGCACAGAATATGTTGTTGTTTTAGGGGATGTAACATCCTCCTTGGTGTAGGTCTTGATGCTAAAGTTGAAATTAATAAGAGGTTAATAGAGCAGTCTGATTATATCAGGTTAGTTGAGAATCTGTAATCAAGAGCTACTGCACCTTGTGGTGGTCTTCACAGGTGAAGATGGTCTAAACAAGAAGAATACACAAAGACAGAAATTATGACAATAGATCAGATTACATTGAATATTTTAAATGTTGACATGACGCAGTATATGAAATACAAAATAATATTTTTAGTATGTATAAGTGTGTTATTAAACATTTTATGAAAAAATTCTAAAACAGATACCATGATTTTTTTTGACACACTTGTGCAGCTTTTTCTCTCTCTCTCTCTCACTCACTCACTCACTCACTTTCCTTTGACTTATTCCCGTCTTTACTAGGAGTCACCACAATAGATTTGTCAAGGGGATATAAATATATCCTCACCTTGGAGTCATAAGGTTTTATCCGTTCTGGATGATTTTGAGAAATTGAGCTTCAAAGTTTTTGCATTCCATAGCAAACAGTACGTGTATCTTAAAATGTAAACATTCATTCATTCATTTTCTTTTCTGCTTAGTCCCTTTATCAATCTGGGGTCGCCACAGCGGAATGAAGCGCCAACTTATCCAGCATATGTTCTATGCAGCGGATGCCCTTCCAGCTGCAACCCATCTCTGGGAAACATCCATACACACTTATTAACACACATACACTACGGACAATTTAGCCTACCCAATTCACCTATACCACATGTCTTTGCACTTGTGGGGGAAACCGGAGCACCCGGAGGAAACCCATGCAACCACGGGAAGAACATGCAAACTCTACACAGAAATGCCAACTGACCCAGCCGGGGCTCAAACCAGCGACCTTCTTTCTGTGAAGCAATTGTGCAACCCACTGCACCACTGTGACGCCCAAAACACAAACATGCACTAACATAATTACTTTATCCTATACCTATCCTTTATCCAATAGTTAGCCTACTTTATTTACCTATAGCCTATACATATAACCTATAGATTCGCCTTGGACTGTGGGTAAAAACCAGACCACATGGAGCAAACTCACACGAACATGAGGAGAACATGTAAACTCTGCACAGAAACTCATCCTCACTCAGCTGGGACTCGAATCAGAGACTTTCCTGTTGTGAGCCACCATTTTACCACATACAGTATGCTGTTTTATTCTTTGTGTACTTCTGAGCTTTAAAGTAAACTACTAATGCGTGCTAATTAAGGACTAATTCTAATATATGAATATATGATAAGATGCATTCGATTTGTTTGTATTTAGCATGTTTTCCTCATCAGATGAGACACTTACGTATCAATGATGCTCTTTGATGACTTCACAGTAGCCACTTCAGTCTTGGAGTCACTTTAAGAACAAATAACAAGATTCAGATCAGTGGTCACACTACAGAATCCTTTAGATTGAAATTGGAAAAAGGATGTAAGATGTCGATTGAGTCATTTAGATACCACATACCTGATTTCAGGTTTTGTGTTAGTTGTCTTGATTGATGTCGGTGTGAGATTCTCAGAGCTGTAGAAAAACATTTAGTGAAGTCTTTGTCAAAGTAACTGAAAGCATGGAATGCTCTGTCAGGTTCTCACCTCTTTGTGGATTGGACAGAATATGATGTTGTCTTAGATGGTGAAACATCCTCCTTGGTGTAGCTTTTGATGCTTGAATTGAAAACGTTAGGATGTTTAGAATGTCTAAGAAATCTCAGTCAGAAATGTAAAAAAAAATGATGTAGTTACTCTACCTTGTGGTGGTCTTGACAGGTGACGATGGTCTACACAAAAAATAATTATAGGTTTATTTTTTTAGAAATACATAAAAGTACAAGTGTAACTAACTTTAATTGAATTATGAGGTTATTTTTGTCTGCTATACAACGCTCACCCATCAACAGTGTCCTTTGATGACTTCACAGAAATGACGTCTTGTCTTGTAGTCTTGTAGTCTCTTTAGGAAAAGATAATGGGGAATGAGACATACAGAGACCCTCAATACTGAAAAGTTTGTAACAAGAAATATTAATAATTTACCCGAAACAGGCTACAAATATGTAAACATATTAAGCTATTGTGTTACCAATGTGTGAACAGCATTTAACAAAAAAATACTTTTCCCCCCCAACTCTGTAGGACCACCAACACTGCATGTTTTGGATGTCTCCTCTGTCTGTCATACCCATTACAGGTCTTTCAGCCTCTGCTAATGAGCTAATGATCTGAATCAGGTGTGTTTGGTTAAGGAGACATGGAAATTGTGCAGAGCTGGTGGTCCTCCAGGAACGTGGTTGAGAAACACGGATTTAAATGACCTCATATATCAACAGTGAAATAAAGAGCTTGAGCAAACATATTCATGTCGCATTGTTTATTTTATGATAGAGAATGAGAGCTGATGTCACAAAGCAATGCATTGTTGGATTGTAGAACATTGAAGCAACAGTAGAGGCTGATTAATGTATCTAGAATGGTGAGCGATTGCTTCATCTTCAGTTGAGTGATCAGCAAAAGGGTTTTATTTATGTATTGCAATTCTGGATTATCGGAAATGAACAAAATAACTAAAATCTTTGTTATTTGGAAAGTACCACATTCACAAAACAAAATGTATGCTGACTGTACCAGACTGTAAAATCTTTTTTATTGATCTTAAATCGTTTTAGGATTCCCTGACTTCAATCCAGAGTAATCCTAAAGCTTTTGAGACAAGTGCTTAATTTTAGTTGTTGATTCCCTTGTATACTGTTTTATGTATAACTCTGTATCCTCCTGGTTAATCAATAAAAAAAGAGAGAGAAATTTAAAAAATACTAGAAATATTACTATATTACTAATATTACTATAGCTAGGCTATTACTAAATAGACTATCAACTCTAAAAACTGGACTGACACTGTTTCAATTTACTACAATCTTCTATGTGAAGATGCTTTGACACAATCTACATTGTAAAAGCGCTCTAGAATTAAAAGTGAATTGAATTGAACATTACCACGATTTTCTCTCACAAGTTGTGCTTGCATTTCACTTAACAGCCGCTGGTGTCTCTAATAACAATGGCTTCTACATAAAGCCCCTTGGTTAAATAGTGTATCTACTTTTGTCACATCGCCACACAAAATGTATAAAATGCATTTTAAAAAGCGCAAATTTCAATAAAATTGCTTTAAAGGGACAGTTAAGAAATTCAGTTTTCATTTACTCACACTTCACTTGGAACAAACATGTTTCTTTCTACTGAGGAATTTTAAAAAATGTTGGAAATCTGTAACCATTGACTTCCATAGTGTTTATTTTCCTACTATTGGTATTAGTGGTAAGCGGTTCGGTCACACTTTATTTTGATGGTGCGTTTGTTGAAATAAGGTTCCATTGCAACTAATTCTGATTAGATAATAAGTAGACTGTTAGGTTGGGGTTAGGGTTGGGGGTAGGGTTAGTGTAAGTTGACATGTACTTCCAAAGTTTCTTATAGTCAGTTAAATGTCTGTTGAATGTCAGTATCAACAGATATTAAGTAGACAGTCTACTTATGACTTAGGAGCATCGAAATAAAGTGTTACCAGCAGTTCCGAACATTCTTCAAAACATCAACAAAAAAGAAAAAGGTAAATGTTTGGAACCACTTCAGGGTGAGCAAATGGTAAGGTGTTTGTGCTTTTTGGGTGAACTATGCGTTTATTATTTGTTAGAATGCGATGACATACACCTTTAAGTGTAGCTCAGATAAAACCTATGATAGAATGCTATAGTTGAACTGAGCTGATTTACCCTGATCTCTTGGTACTTAAATCTGCCAGGTTTCTATCGATGAATGTGTCAGGTTTGGTAGATGATTTGACCACATCCAGCCTGGTGAGAAGAAAACAACAACAAAACCATTTAAAATAGCAGAAACTGCTTTAGATTAGTAGAAACCGTTTGAACTGGTCTGAAATACTCTCTGACTGTTAACTGAATGTGTGCGATACTTGTAGAATAGGGATCCAATTCCTGGAGGGCCACAGCTCTGCACGGTTTAGTTAATTTAGCACACCTGATCAAACAAATTGAGTCCTTCAGGCTTGTTTGAAACCAGTGTTGAAGCAGGGTTGGAACTAATCTGTGCAGGGCTGCGGCCCTCCAGGAATTGAGTCACCCTGTTCTAGAACATATTTTCTCTGTATCTTACTTGGTAGTGGTCACAGTTGTCTCGGTTGTCTTTGTACCATTCTTGACTGTTGTTGTTGTGCTGGTAGTGCTGAAAGAGTGATCATTATTTTTGTAAGAAGTCAGTCTTCATTCACTCAGTCATTCATCAGACATTTAAATAGGTGTGTCTCAGAGACATTTGAAGCTTTACCTTGTCCTGGGCAGCGATTTCACTGATGTTTTAGGTGATGTGGTTCTGTAGGGTTGGGTTGGAAAGATAATGAGCTCTTAAAAATGTTTTAAATTCTCATCATTTTTGGATTCTCGTCACTCTTCTGAACAGTAGTGATCAATTTTAAAGGAATGGTTCACCCAAAAATGAAAATGATGTCATCAGTCACTCACACTTGTTACTTGTCTTTCTACTGATGAACACAATAGAAGTAATTTTAAAAAATGTATTATGTATTATAAAATAGTATTTTTTTTCCAACTGTAAAAGTCAATGGAGGCCAGCTATCATTCATTCATTTTCTTGTCGGCTTAGTCCCTTTATTAATCTGGGGTCACCACAGCGGAATGATTTGTTTTACGCAGCGGATGCCCTTCCAGCCGCAACCCATCTCTGGGAAACATCCATACATTCTCATTGACACACATACACTATGGACAATTTAGCCTACCCAATTCACCTGTACCGCATATCTTTGGGCTTGTGGGGGAAACCGGAGCAAACCCACGCAACCACGGGGAGAACATGCAAACTCCACACAGAAATGCCAACTGACCCAGCTGAGACTCGAACCAGCAACCTTCTTGCTGTGAGGAAAAACGGGCTACTCACTACGCCACCGTGGCACCGCCAGCTATCATCATTCTTTAAAATATCTTCCTTTGTGTTCAACAGAAAAAAGGAAACTTGAAAATGTTTTTGTCTGAACTATAACTTTAAAAGTAAGTCCATGTTGTTTAACAGATTATTTTGTTGCATTGGTGTGTTTTACATATTGAACTAGTTCACATTCAGACAGATTTACAATTTCAAAATTGGATGGTGTGATTGTGCAGTGATAAAATTCTGCTTTACCTGTATTCGTTCAGCTTGTCTTGGCTCCCTCCAAATCTACAAATTGAAAACAATTATATAAGATTGACTGATTTTGTTTTACCACCTTAGAAGCCATTTCTCACAATTACATCATAATTATAACACAAACATCTAATAAAAACAGTCTTGTATTTTGTTTTTATTTTCAAGATCAATATTATTGGTCCCCCTTAAGATTTTGTTGTTGTTTTTTTTGATTAGTTACGGAAGGTTTAAGGGTGGGTTAAGGTATAAGGGATGGTCAACAGTGTATTTAAAAATGCAATTACAGAAAATAATTACAGATGTAATTACATACAGGTATTTAATCAAGCATAAGTACAATGTAAAAACATGTATTTACACAATAAATACACTGTAATGAATTATTAATTTCGTTGTGAGTACATATTAGTTAAGGGCACAATATAAAGTGGGACTAAAAAAACATTTCAAAACATGGTTTTTCCACAAATCGCACTATTTATCTTTATCTAAACTAATCATTTAAGCTTTAAATGACTTTGCATTTCATTTTATGCTGGATTCTTTTTATTTCTAGTTTGGTTATGATTTCCATTGCGTTATAATAACATACAGTATATATATATTCTGACATTTTGTGTGATAATTGTGATTTTTTTTTAAATAATTTGACATCATATCTTGACTTTTCATGTTACAGTTATATCCTTTAATATCATAATTTCATCTTATAATTGCAGCTTATGTCTCACAAAAGTAAGTTTTCTTATAAGAAGTTATATAATGTGTAAGCTAAAGCTAATTTGTAAACCAGGGTGTTACGTTCCTTGTGTGTTGTTATTATTAAGCTAAGGATATTTCTATGAGATAACTTAACATCTTTACTGTGTGAAAGTGATGAGTGTATTACCTTTTACTGAGAGCTTGAACAGAAGAGCCAGATGAAGTGGTGACAGTGGTGGTTTTAGTCTCAGTTTTGCTAGTTGTATCTTGAGGGCTTTGATAAACAAATAAAAGAAGAACATAATGTCACATTCACTTTTAAATGGCAGCGTGAGATCAACACAGTGGCATTTAAATGAGATTTACTACCTGGTGAGGCTTTCATTGGACTTGTAACGGCTCAGAACAGTTTTGCCAAAGTTTGTCTCTTGTCTGTTGAGAAATGGGAAACACAAGTTCTATTTGTCAACTGCTTAGTCTGCAAAAGACATACAGTAGAAGTCATCTGAAATATTTATGTCTATTACAGAGGTGAGATGTTAAACAAGTTGTTTCTGTCAGGAGGATGAATTTGCTGAAAACGTACTCGACTTTCTGGTCCTCGTTCAAATTTGCCTTGATCCAGCTGTTGTCCTTCAACAGGGATGTTTTCTTTTTGCTTTCATTCACTGGATTAATGGATCCTGTGCTTGAAGTTGTGCCTGTTTTGATCAAAAATAGTATTAATAACTTGATTATAGATGTACTTACAGTTGAAGGCTAAGGTTGGCATACACCTTGCAGAATCTACAAAATGTTAAATTATTTTAATGTTGTGTTTTGTTTGTGTATTTTTGGTGTTGTTGTTTGTTTTGTTATTGTAGTTGGAGCTTTGATGATGGTCTTTGGATGTGCCTGTAGCTATGTTTCCATCCAAATATGCTAATTAGATACGCAAAAATGGAATTTTGCATAAACTATTTTTCCAATAAAGCGATGTTTCCAAATATTGTAAAGGAAAATGAAATTTGTTACGATAGGAGAAGCATCTGTGGGTCTTTTTTAGTAGCTCTTTTATTAATTTATAATAAATTACTTGCGATGAAATGCATGGAACATTCTGTGGCTTTTGGAGGCGTGAGACCACTCTGTGGGAGTGCAGATGTTTCTGAAATGTAAAAATGCTGAACCATTTTTACAGTGCTGAACTTTGATGATGGACTTTGGTTAATAAATTTTATAATGACCAAAACAACATTTCCACTAATTTGTTCATTAATGCCACCCCATCATTACGCCTATTTTTAATCACATGATAACAAAACAAAATGACATACTTTTTTTTTTTTTGGTAATTTATTGGTTATTTGGTGTTTTCATCGTAGATTACACACAATTTTTCGTAGTGGATAAAAAGTTTGCACTACACATTTGTGCGCATAATTTTTTCATGCACATTTTCAAAATTTAAGCGCATCTTGTCATTTCTATTAAGCTTTTTTTATGTGATAATCCGATTACTCTTTTCTGCTTTTGGGGGGCAGGCAAGAATGTTTTAACATTCAAGCTTGAAAGTGTAAGGCTTTCATTTTTTCTTGTTTTTTTATTTAACTATTGTCATGACTTTGTTGAATTTATTTTTATTTGTATTGAAGTATTACCTTTTCCAGCTCAGTAAGACTTTGTGAACCTTATTTTATTTTATATTATATTATGCATAAATTTAGACTTTGACTCGTAACAGGAATTTGGGGGCTCGCCCAGGATTTGATTACTTATTGATTTTATTGAAATTTTGAATTTTAGCTGCATCTTTTAGCTTTTTATTTTAAAGATAAAAAAAGAATAATTTAGGATTTATTACTAACCTGAATAAGATGTTTACCTGTAGTAAAATTTGTGTTAGAGATGCGCGGATCAGTTGAAATGTCGCCCGAATCCACGGCTTCATACTAATCATCCACCCGCCCGCACATATAATTTTATCTGATATATATCCGAACCCGACCCGGGTAATCGTCACTTTAATAATTCTAATTCTTTTATTTTTTTTTGCTGCTAATGTTAGAACTTAAAGTGCTTGTCTAAGTTTGACTTGACTGGTCTTTCAATTTAGCACACACATGATGTTTCATATTTGAGGTACCAGTCTTGTAGCTTTCATATACATAAAAGACTTTACAGCCGATGCATATTACAGAGCCAGCATTTGATTCTTCTTTGTTAACCACTTTACTAAAACGCTTCCACATGGCAATCTTTTTCCTTCCTTTTGCTTGGTTTTTAATTCTCTCTTTTTAAGTTTCTCTTTTTGTCGGTTTCGCCTCCATATTTGCTCTAACAAATGGACCTCCTCCACTATGTCATGCGTGTATTTATTTATTTTTTAATTTGGCTGCAAATTAGTGTCCATTTGCCTGATGAAAAATGTATTAAAAACACATTCGTATTTTACAGAATGTGTTTAAAAAATACAAAGCAAAAATCATTGGTAAGTAAACTCATCCACCCGCGACCCACTCGCAATTAACCATAGTGGATTTTTTTATTATCCGACCCGCCCAACCCCTCGGAATATCCACAGCACACGCGGATAAAACCGCCATCCATGCATCACTGGTGTGTGTGTTATATTTTATATATACTGTATATATATATTTTTTTTTTTTCCATTTAGTTCTGGCTTTCCGAAGCTACAATACAAAATTTGCTAAATATACCCAGATCTTCAAATTCAAAAAGTTTCCACACCCCAAGCTCTTAATGCATTTTTTCTGGAGCATTAGTAAGCACCGTAATTTTCTTTTTATTACAAATTATTCTTTCTTGTAGACTAAATGTCTCTTCTTTGAAATATCAAATTCAGTTCATTACTAAATGAACAGGATTTCATCTCTTATTTGCAGATGCTGTTGTGTTGTGCTGTCTGTTGGCTTCATCGAACATGGACCTTCAGCATGCACTGGGGCGGTTTGCTGCCAAGTGTGACATGGCTTTGATGAGTATCAACACCTCCAAGTCCAAGGACATGGTGCTGTACTGGAAAAAGGTGGTTTGCCATCTCCAGGAGGGAAGGATGGAATGTAAGATTAGCCCCTTTCACACATACAGACTTTTCTGGAAAATTACCGGCAATTTTCTGGAAAGGGTGTATGTGTGAATAGGTCCTTTTTTAAAATACCAGTAAGTTCATTCTGCCAATTTTCCGGATATTTAATGGTATTGCTGTGTGAAAGGGCCTTACTGACAAGTGTATTGGTACAGCGGCAGCAGTAATGCGGTCGATGTATCGGTTCATTGTGGTAAAGAAGGAGCTGAGTCGAAAGGCAAAGCTCTCGATTTACCATTCAATCTACATTTCTACTCTCACCTATGGTCGTGAGCTTTGGATCATGACCGAAAGGACAAAATCTTGGATACAAGCATCCGAAATGAGTTTCCTTCGCAGGATTGCAGGGTGCACCCTTATGGATAAAGTGAGGAGCTCTGTAACCTGGGAGGAGTTCGGAGTAGAGTCGCTGCTCCTCCAATTCGAGAAAAGTCAGCTGTGGTGGCTCAGGCATCTGTTTCGGATGCCTCCTGGACACCTACCTAGGGAAGTGTTCCAGGCATGTGCCACCGGGAGGAGGCCTCGGGGAAGACCCAGGACATGCTGGAGGGACTATGTCTCTCGGCCTGCCTGGGAATGCCTCGAGATCCCCCCGGAGGAGCTGGAGGAAGTGTCTTGGGAGAGAACCCCAGACTGCTGCCCCCGCGACCCAGCCCCGGAAAAAGCGGTAGAAAATGAATGAATGAATGAATGAATGAATGAATGAATGAATGAATGGATGACTAAATAAAAAATATATAATGTATTTTGTATGATCCCTCTTGTTTTTGTAAAATAATTAACATTTGGTAGATTCTGTAAGGTGTATGTACACTGGCTTCAGCTCTATATTTAATTTTGAGAACAATGTAATTTGGCATTTTCTCACCTGTTTGGCTGTATGATTTTCCGGTGAAAGACATGGTTTACACTGTAAAATGGAATGCACATTATTATGTTTAGTGTGTCATTCCATACTCTCCACAAGATGCCAATAGCTTAAACACTATGATTTCACAAATCACGGTTAATACATTCCATTCTAATAATACATTTGTCAATCCCACGGCGGTGTTTGATGTTGCACTGCCCTTTAACTGGTTACACCCAAAACTAGTCTGTCCTGATGCCTGTAAAGACGCACCCTGTTCAAACACCTGCCAACAACCTGTAACCATAGCAACATTCTCATGCTTGGAAAGAAGCTTCACATATAATGGACATCACATGTACAATATTAGCTGACAGGTTTCACTGGATTTTATGTGGGAAAGTTTGTAGCTGTATGATATTAACTTTCATTTGGTGCTTTTCATTTTTTTTTTTTTTTTTTTGTGGCTGAAGAAGAGACATCCCATTTTCGAGTGCCTGTAAGTGAACAATTACAGGAAAAAAACACACCACTTTATGCATGTTTCACATATTATTTTAACATGACGCATATATATAAGATCTATTTTAATGTTTCAAATAATTTTGCGACAATAAAATAAAACATTTGGGTAAAATAATGTTCCATACATTTAGCGTCATTTTCATTTATGTAAAAATATAGAGACAAACATACATATTCTGACCTACTTATTAATATATTTATATAAACATACTACATTTCATTATATTTAAAATGATTAAAAACTTAATTTATGAAATGTAATGAAAAATACTATTAATACTATCATTAATAATTAATAATTACAATTAATAAATAACTAATGACTACAACAATTAGTAATTACAATATAGTCATAATTTTGTGTAGAATTTACAGTAACTCACTGTATTGGCAGACGTTTTATTGTAATTAAAACTTGCAGCAAAAACACTGTATTAATAAATATTTTGTAAATATACAGTATTTTGTTCATATGAATCTTGTATAATAGGTCTGGAATATTGTAAATATTTACTGTAAAATATACAGTATTTTTATTCTTCTCGTCTGCAATATATTTTCTTACAATAAAGAAATTAACTTGTAATTTATAGTCCATTTCTATGTACTGTAAAATGGTCCAAAGGGTAAATTACAGTTTGCTGTATTGCTGTATTGTAAAAACTATTTTTTTTTTACTGTATTTCTATTCACAGCAATTATAAAAATACTATTTTAATGGCTTCATGCTAATATTTCTGACAATTCAACTTTAACGTAATAAAATGTATACATTTATAAATAAAGTTAAAAACAAAACAAAAAAAAAACATTAACATGGTATTTTGGATACTATACTTCATAAAATGATGACAAAAAAACATTAATGGTATTTTGGAGCTACACTATAATTCTTAAATAGAGTTTTTATATAGGTCATCAAATTATTATTGTTCAAAATATGTCTGTTCAAATACGAAGTGTTTCTGGTACAATGTTACACTGAATGACATTTTAGTAGGTGAATTGAAAACTGAAGTGTAACTCATATCATAGTAAAAACGTATGATAAATGTTCTTCCAAATTTCAAGTAAAATGTTGTCATTTAGAGCAATTTGTTTTTCAAAAAAAGAAATTGTTTTTATTTGTTGTGATCGAAATACAGGTTCATCCCACCAAATATTGATTTCTTAACTCTGTGAGGTATAAACCTTATATTATGACTAAAATGTTTAACAATATGTCCAAAAATAAATATAAATATGTCTGAAAGCATGCAAACATTTTTGGTTATTTTAAAGAAATTGCAAATAGCAACCTTTTTATTTTAAATTCGGAAACATATGAACAGTTTAGAAAACAAAATAAAATTTATTTTTAACACACAACTATAAATAATGTATATCTATAAAAAAACTATAAATATTTTTTTTTTTTTTTAAATATAAATAATGATAATGTATATGTCACAACTATATTTATTAAACACTCATCATAAAATCTTGAGGTTTATTTAAAAACTCAACAGACGACTTATAAACACTGTTGCGAATCACAGATATGTCTGCTTAAATTTCAAAGAATTTTCAGATCAGTTAAAAACAACGAGATGAAGATTTGTATTTTAATACGAGAAGAAACCCACTGTCGAAGTTTTATCTGAAAATTTGTCAAATGCAATGTTGTGTCCTTCAGCCTCACCTTGACATTCAAATACTCAAAATATCTGATTTTTGTACAACAGATACATATAACTATAATAAATTTGAAGGAAAAAATCCTTTTTAGACATAATCTCATGCTGTTAAACCAAAAAAAAAAATAAAGATCAAATTTTAACCATGAAAAAAACTGACTTGTAGTTTGAAGAAAATTCAGAGACACATATAAAGCGTACAGATTTGATATAAAAACAGTCCTACCTTGGTATTTCAGGTGTGCGCAGGATGTGATAGAAGTTGGACGAGAATAGCAAACAGTTTACTGCTCTTCCCGTCTCACATTTTTGACCGGGGTAGGGAAAAAAAAATGGTGAAAGGTGTGGCTTGATTTCGTATGACACACACCAGAGCAACTGAACCTGAACTGTCAGAAATGTGGTTTATTGTAGGTGTGTCTTTACGAGGTCTTTTCCTTCAGCTGGGAATGATGAAAAAGCAGTAACTAATGAATGTCATTTGGACAACAGCAGACAATTGTTTAACATAGGAAACTATTTGAACGCAGCCAAAACAACCTTCGGGCAGATAATGATTGAGATAAGGCGGAAGAAAAGCTGTTCAGCTGTCATTCTTGAGCTTTAAAAGTTCAGCATTCTAATTGTTTATTGCTTATAATGTTTTGATGTGAGTTATTCACTTACAATCAAATTCATTCACACAAGGCTATCTGTTGAGGCAAATGCGCAAAATCATTGATATGCTTGAGAAAATTTTGTTTCAGCTTTTGAAACTGTCGACGTCCTTTAAATATGTAGAACAGGGGTGTTCAAACTCTGTCCTGAAGGGCCAGTGTCCTGCAGATTTTAGCTCCAACTTGCCTCAACACATCTACAAGGATGTTTCTAGGGCAGTGGTGTCCAAAATCAGTCCTGGAGAGCCGGTATCCTGCACACTTAGCTCCAACTTCCTTTAACACACCTCCCTGGAAGTTTCTTGTTTGCCTAGAAAGAGCTTGATTAGCTGGTTCAGGTATGTTTAATTGGGGTTGGAACTAAAATATGCAGGACATTGGCACTCTAGGACCGAGTTTGGACACCCCTGGCCTAGTGAGAGCTTGATTAGCAAGCCCAGGTATGTCTTATTAGGGTTGGAACTAAATTTTGACACCGGCCCTCCAGGACCGTGTTTGGACACCCATGATATATACATGTATGTGTGCATGCATTCAAACTACTTATTATAAATGAGTTGAATCAACACAGTTCTTGAATTGTTTTTTGTTCAATCCACTTAAATTTGGAAAATAATATCAAATAGGTTCCCAGAGATGGGTTGTGGCTGGAAGGGCATCCGCTGCGTAAAACAAATGCCGGATAAGTTGGCAGTTCATTCCGCTGTGGCGACCCCGGATTAATAAAGGGACTAAGCCGAAAAGAAAATGAATGAATGAATATCAATTAGGGGAAAGCGGGGCACAAAGTAACGCAGGGTAAAATGTAACAGGTAACAGGTTTTAAGGTATTTGCAGGGTTAACCATGGCATCCTTCCGAGGTTTTCACCACAGTATCGGCAGATGTATTCCTGCCAATTACTGAAAAAGTGTAGCGAAATTTGGATGAGAAACACAGGAGAAACCATTTTTGCAGCATAAAAGTATTTTTTATTATAGTCGATAATTTATTTTTTATCTAAAAAAAATCTGTGAAATGAAGTAAAAACTGATATTGTTGTGATAACCTTCAAGGCTAAAAGATGAAACTATTTTGAAAGATGTAAAAAACACAGTGACTGCAAGACAGTTTTGAGGAAAACACGAGCGCGGTAAGTTGTAACAGGGTGTTACAAATAAGCCACACACTGTTAAATACCAATTAAACAACAACAACAAAAAAACTTTTGGATGTTGGGAATTTTTTTAATAAAAAATGCTTTTTTAACAGAGAATATTTTAAATAGAAAAAAAATTGCTAATAATGCAAATAAATACACTGTATTATAATGGACGATATTGCAAATAAATCCAAATGTATTTATCCAGTAGATAAATAAGTAAACATGCAGTGCGAATAAAAAAATTCAGTTTAGTGTTGAGGAAATTTACTATTTCTATTTACTATTTATACTATTTTTTAACTGTTTAAATTACTTAATTTAAATTAATTGTGTGAAATTTAACTTTTTAATCTGACTTTTTGTTACAACTAACCTGCTGTCTGTTACAACTTGCCCCGCAGGTAACATTTTTACTCCTGGCACTTTTGGCAATACTGCACAGAAACCATAGGTCCGGCGATCATACAACCAGTGTCCATTTATAGGAGAGGCTTGTGTGTTGTTGGTAAAAAATATGGCTTGTCTAACCCCATTACTTTGTTCATTATTTGGCAAAAACTATGTTACTTTGTGCTCCGCTCTCCCCTAAGTTAACTTAATCGATTTGTGTTGAGACAACATGAAGGAACTGTGTTGAACCCAGCAATGTAATTTTTAATAAATGAATTCACTCAAAAACAAAAGGTTCTTCAGTGGTTCTTTGAGATGGTTGAGGTAAAGAACCTTTCAAGCAACATAAAGGTTCTTCAGTGGTTCTTTAAGGGGTTAAAGTGCTATATAGCACCACTACTGGTGAGCACTAGTTGACTTAAACTTCATTTTTTATTATGCACATAGTTTGTTTATTTAAAGCTCACCCAAAAACTGTATTCTGTGAACGACACCCTCGTGTCGTTCAAAAACCCTGAGACCTTTATTCATCTTCGGAACACAGATTAAGATGCTTCAGATTAAACCTGAGCGCGCCCTCAGATTCATTCACAGTCCAGAAAAATATGACAAAACATCCTCCAGTAGCACTGTCGCCTCACAGCAAGAAGGTTGCTGGTTCGAGTCCCGGCTGGACCAGTTGGCATTTCTGCGTGGAGTTAGCATGTTCTCCCCATGTTGGCGTGGGTTTCCTCCGGGTGCTCCGGTTTCCCGCACAGTCCAAAGACATGCGCTATATGTGAATTGAATAAGCTAAATTGGCTGTAGTGTGTGTGTGTGTGTGTGTGTGTGTGTGTGTGTGTGTGTGTGTGTGTG
>CAIGQQ010038318.1:3999912-4015692 GCA_903798035.1 Danio albolineatus
AATTTTTATGTATATATATAATTATTTATATTGTGTATTATTTATATTTATGTATATTATATTATATAATTATATATAGTGCCTAAATACAACATCCACGCATATCCAGAGCTTACAAAACAGCAGAAATAGTACAATATACTCGGAAATTCACACCTTTGGTATTGTCATGGCATAATAACATTACATATTTAATGCATGTAAGATTTAGCATGAAATAACCGTGCTGGATGTGTTTACATATTCCTGCAATAAATTTGACATTTTCTGTGCGAATAAACAAATGATAAAGCATTTAAACCTCTACTAAAGGCGTTATACTCGGACGCTTCATTACTATAGCAGTCGTATTTCAAATTGTACCGAGTCCCCTAACAAGACTGCACTTGTGTGCGCGTTTGCAATCTCCGTTCAAGCGGCTGGATGTTATCTAGGTAGGCCGCGTGCTGCGTTTTGAAACGCAGCCGGTGTGTGCTGTGGATGGGAATGTATCCCAGCATGCTTGACAGTCAGCGACATGAACAGGGAAGGATGATGAAGCTAAGATGGCAGCGCTACTAGGGGAGCTGTCTTTACGGGGTCAAGAAAAACAGCAGGAACAAACGCACATCACGGACGTCAGCTCGCGCATTTGACTTATTTTACTTCGGCCAGTTGAACGTGGTTGGATCGCCTGCAATCGGGGAAATAACGGTTGATTCGGTCGATCCGGCGCAGGAAGGGACGCGCATTTCGCAGTCGCAGCAGAGCGGCTAACCGTAAACGTCGTTTTAATCGGAGATACTCGGATGTAATTCGCCGGACGTTTTGCGGGTTTGCGGAGAGGATTTATGGAGTGCGACTGGGACTTTTAGCTCTGTTGATTGACAGTGTAATCTAATATATGCGTTGTTCCCCTAAACGATGATGTGTGCTGCTGCGGCAGCGGGTGCCGGTGGAAGCGGGATTCTGTCCTCCTCATCCCACTCCATGGGGCTGGGTGTCAGGGTCATCCCCGGAGCTGGAAACGATTTCGCACCGATCGGATCAGGGATGGGCTCCTGTCCCGTTGTGGGGGCCCGCTCGGATTGTCGGAGCCGCTACCAGCTTCTTCTCTCAGGGCGAGCACTGGCGGAGCGGTACCGGAGGATTTACACCACCGCGATCAACGACAAAGAGCAGGGGCTCAACCTCGGCAGGTGGGTCCGATTTACCGTCTGGGTTCTGGACGAGAAACGGGCTGCGATGACGTGCAGCTGGATGTGTTTGTAAACAAAACCCAATGGGTTATACATGAGCAGTTCGTTTGAGCCCAAACAGCAGTAGCTGTTAGCATGCTGCTAACTTCCTTAGCGAGATCGCATTAGCTAGCGCAGCTTAAACATTCGTTTCATTTTATCCAGGTCAACGAAATAGCTCAGTTTGTGTCGCTTTTCATTTGTGCACCCTTCAAAAATACCCTCGCCGCGCTGTCATAGATAGCAATGACGTTCTAGAGCTGATTGCAAAACCAGATCGATACCTTTAGCTGTTACCCAGCTGCTTTGACTCGTAGCGAAGTTGTGCTATTAGGACGTGGCTAATTGAATTTGTGATTATAGCTTCACTGGCTTTAAGGTGATACGATTTTAGCATTCTTTTCTTGTATATTTTAAATATATTTACTTTGAACCTCGCGTAAATATTGCCATGCTACTGGCAAATTGTAAATGTCAACCGCCTTTTAATGAATTGCAATGTATAAGCTGATTGTTATTAATAAGCAACTACTTTATTAATTTTTTAAATGTTACTAATTCAACGATATCACATATGTAGTATGGCATATTCAGAGCAGCAGTCGTGTGTCTCATTAATGCGAAGGGCTGGGTTCTGTTTTGCCTGACGTCACCCTGCTGTAGCGAGAAACACACACACACTTGACGTGATTTACCTCAGGTCAGTTTGTTATTAGTGGTCTCACTGTACAAATCATTACATTTTTTCTCATGTTCTTTAAGAGTGTCTTTAATAGTCGTTTTCAGTTTCATTTTCAGAAAGAGTACATTATTTTTAAAAAGTCTATTTTGATTTTTGTTCGGCTATAATTAGAAACTGGAGAATTTCTTTCTTATTGACTGCATATTTATCAGATTCAATAAATAAAGCAAACTCGTTAGTCTGATTTAGAGTTGTCAAGTTGTTTTTATGTGCATGAAATCACCAAAACAATTTAAGTTTTTTTGTTTCAAAACAAAAAGCACTGCATGACCAGAGTTTAGTTAAAATTTTCAGATATTTATCTTTTTCTAGTATTATATGTTGCAAAAAACAATCTAATTACTGCATCGTTACTTGCTTCTTTATGCATTATTAGGTGTTAATTATCAGGATTTATGAATGTAACCAAAACATTCCTGCTTGGTTATATTCAGCTCCTTGGGAAATGAAACAGTAGATTTGGATTCCTTATTTAGTGTTATACAATATTTAATACAAAATACAAACATTGTATTTAAGCCTTTCATAGTGTACACTGATGCCATCCACTTATGATATCACCAGTGTTGATAGCATGCAAAGTGCTCTGAACCGTTGAACGCCCCTCCCAACCTTCAGGCCCTTCATCACAAGCAGCCTCTGTGCTTTCACTTTTCCCAGCGTATAATCAGCTACTGTTGTTCTATTGTTTACTGCTCTGCACAAGCACTGACACTTCAACACGTTTCCTACATAAGTTCTAATATTATAGCAGCTTCGGATGGCTCTCCTGCTGAAAATTAGACTGGTCGCCCGCTGTTTCGTAAGAGGTTTCCTTGTATTGGGTTTGCACTGTAGGGTTTGGGCTATTTACAAACGCTCATGTTTCACAAACAGTGTCATTTTTCATTGTTTAGGCATATTTAAATAGATGTAGGAAGACCAACATTTGCTTTATTCACGTTTAACATTT
The DNA here is from genome assembly GCA_903798035.1 of Danio albolineatus. Taxonomy (NCBI): domain Eukaryota; kingdom Metazoa; phylum Chordata; class Actinopteri; order Cypriniformes; family Danionidae; genus Danio; species Danio albolineatus. The sequence goes on from CAIGQQ010038318.1 coordinate 4,002,824, forward strand.
GCTGTTTGAGCTCAAGTCACTTTACTGTTAAAATACATGCTTATTAAAAATGCATGTTGAAACCACAACAAGGATGAATACATGTTCAGCTGACCTATTAAGATATGTGATATATGACATTTTAAGTGTGTTACAGTGAAAGCCTGATAATACAGAGTAGGGCTGCACAATATATTGTTTCAGCATTGATGTCACAATGTGCACATCCACAGTAGTCACAATGTACAGTAAGACATACAATGTTGAGTCTGAATAATAGTTGACCAGGAGCCACAGAACACGCAATTTATTTTAACGCATGTTTCTGCTAAGTTTAACCATAATAAAGTGACATTTTAAGGCCTGTGACATTTTGAGACAGTTTAAAATATTTGTGTGCAAAAATTTATAATGTTTGGAGGTATAACAAAGATTAATTTTGTTTATTTATTTATACTCAGTTTATTCAAAAAAAGTACATTTTTGACTTGTTTCTAGACCAAATATGCACATTTCAACGCAAAAACAGGATTATTTTACTCTATTTACAGATAGTCTTGCTATTTTTAAGGAAAAACTCTTAGGACCCTATCATACACCCGGTGCAATAAGGTGCAAGACGTGTTTGCCCCAGCGTGTTGCTATTTTCAGATGAATGCAACTTTAATTCCCTCATTTTCTGCCACATTGTTTAAATAGCAAATTCATTTTGTGGACTCATGGGTGTTCCGGTCTAGAAAAGAGGTGTGTTAAGGCACGTTGTTGGCGTGTTGCTATTTTGAGGAACAAAAATACATTGCGCAATAGACCAGCTGAAAGGAGGTCTAAGGTCCAGTGCAGAGCGCATTAGTTTTGCACCTCGCTTACACATTGCTTAAAACTTGCAGGATGTACAGGAATACACAATTTTCTTTACCAATGAAAAGGAATAAAATATTACAAAAATTATTACTATCTACATAAATATAAAAAACGCTGCCTTTATGCCTTCTTAATCTTGGGGGGCCTTTTTTTAGTTTATTTACGACAACTTGCTTTTGTATAATGTTATTATTATTAGTAGTAGTAGTATTTATTATATGCATATTTATAGTTATTTTATTAAAAAGAAGCTTAGATTTGTCCACCTGTCAAGTTTTGGACCATATGGGGGCATAGCATGTGTGTTTGGATATAACTATAAATATAAAAATGATATAAATAAATGATATAAATTTTGAGCACTTCATTATTATTGTTCATTTATTCCTTTGCTGGAAAATAATAAACAGATCTTTGCTCTTAATAAACAAAATTAATTATGTAAGCTAATGGATGTCTGTGCATAGCCTACAACACCATTTCCTTATCCATGAAAGAGAAAGTGAAAGTAAAGGCCGATTGTAGGAGGCTCGTTCTTTATCCTTGGGCTGCAGATGGTGTGTTCAACTGTTTTCTTGCTAGTGAAGCGTTCAGTTTTTCCACTTACAAAGTCCGTATAAATAGCAAATGCGTCATGGTGGGACGTAACTACGGTGGCTGAGAAAGGTTAACACGCTGCAATTTAAGAAAGCACATGCAATAACAGAAAACACCAGCAAATTAAGATACGATTTTCATCAATTTGACAGCACACCTGTTACAAATTCTCACAAGAGAGCTTAACGCGGTGCAATTTAAGAAAGCACATGCAATAACAGAAAACACCAGCAAATTAAGATACGATTTTCATCAATTTGACAGCACACCTGTTACAAATTGTCACAACACAGACAACGGAAGAAACGCGCAGCATATTGGTCAAAACACAAACAACAAAAGAAATGCGCAGCAAATTATTCAAAAAACAACGGAAGAAAATGAGCAGCAAGTTGTTGAAAACACAACGAAAGAAAACGCGCAGCAAGCTGGTGAAAACACAACAGAAATGTTTCAAGAGGACCCAAAAACATGACGGACCCAGCTGATACGGACCCGCCGTGACTTGTTCAGTGAAGTGATTTGTGGTCTTTGCAAAGTGTAATATCCTGATTACACGATTCCGTTGTCTTTTGTAAATTAACAGTCTAATTAATGATCAACTGAAATGCGTTATTAAATAAATTAACTACATCCGTATCTTAGCAGCTGTATCCGTCATGTTTTTGGGTCCTCTTGAAACATTTCCGTTGTGTATTCACCAGCTAGCTGCGCGTTTTCTTTCGTTGTGTTTTCAATAACTTGCTGCGCATTTCTTCCGTTGTGTTTTCAATAACTTGCTGCGCATTTCTTTTGTTGTTTGTGTTTTGACCAATATTCTGCGCGTTTCTTCCGTTGTCTGTGTTGTGAAAATTTGTAACAGGTGTGCTGTCAAATCGATGAAAATCCTATCTTAATTTGCTGGTGTTTTCTGTTATTGCATGTGCTTTCTTAAATTGCAGCGCGTTAACCTTTCTCGGCCACCGTACGTAACTGACTCTTAAAGTGAATGGGAGATGAGACTCCGATTGGTTTATTCACAAAATGCACCCCTAACTCATTAAGAGAATAAGCTCAACCCTGCGCCGTGGCGCAGAACGTATTTTCTCATCCTTAAAATAGCAAAAGTATATTCGGACACACCCTTAATGCTTTTGCACCCTGCGCTTTAGACTTTGCCTCTAAATCATTAAAATAGAACCCTTAATTTTGACATTACCTCTGAAGGTAAAACCAAAACAATATTTTTCCTTGAACTAGAATAAGACAAAGCAAATGAAGAAAAGCGTATTTTACATTGATTATGCAATTTCTGTACTTGAATACTGTTAGACTCCCCAGAAACGGTCAAATACAGCTATTCAAATCTTGTGAAACTATTCATATTGCAATATTTATCGCAGAAAAATAAAATATTGCAATATCAGATTTTCCCAATATTGTGCAGCCCTAATACAGAGTATGTCATATTCAGCTAAAACGGCAACTGTCAAATATATTTGTTAATATAAATAAAGCTAAAGTAAAGTTATACGTTTTAAAATATTAAATGTTGCATTTAAATTTGTTTGTTATCCAGATTAAATATTTGAAGTAAAAAAATTAAGTAAGAAAACATTTATATTAGTTTGAAAAAATGAATGAAAATAACTAAATAGATAAAAAAAAGACGTTAAATGAACACTGTAACAATGCATAGCATTGTAGCAGGTATTTAATGGAAAATTTGCATGATAATAAGTCAAACGTAAAATTAAACTAAAGTTAAAATGAAACAGAATATAAAAATGAAAAATGTGTGAATACAAACATAAAGCTAAACTTTGTACTCTATGTGGTGAAATATGTTTCTTTTATTGTCAGCAAAGAATTTCAGTAACAATGCTAACAGTCAGTGTATCGCTCAGCCCTAAAAAAAACACTAGTAAAGCAGTCCATTTATTCAGTGTCTTATTTATGTTGGACACTAAATTGCCAACCATTATTTGAAAACTGGCAGTTTCAGGGGGAGCAATATCTACACACTCTTATTTATCAAACTCTACAGTCTTCCAGATGAAAAAAAAAAGTTTTGTTTATGAGGTACTGTACTGACACAATGGACACTTTTTAGACCAGTACTGCAGTACAGTTTTTTTTCTCAGTACAGTTATTTTTCTTCTGTTTTTATTGTGACATCTCTGAACAGCATGTCAAAACAAGCAGACAGTTCTTGGCCACCATAAACTGCAGTATAAACTAGGCTTGGTCTGGTATAAGATTATGACGGTATGATAAACTTGGATAAAAATATCACGGTATTGTGGTAACTGCTCTAAAATATGATTCGGTCCCACTTTATATTAAGTGTCCTTAACTGCTATGTACTTGCATCAAAAAATAAATACAATGTACTTATTGTGTTCATAATGCATTTGAGAACACTTGTGCTCTTGAGGTGGAATACAGGTAGGTTTAGGGACAGGTTTGGTGGTATGGGCAGGTTTAAGGGTGGGTTAAGGTGTAAGGGATGGTCAACAGTGCATTTACAAATGTAATTACAGAAATTAATTACAGATGTAATTACATACAGGTATTTAATCAAGCATAAGTACAATGCAAAAACATGTATTTACACAATAAGTACATTGTAATCAATTATTAATTTAGTACATATTAGTTAAGGTCACTTAATATATAGTGGGACCCACGCACCCCCCACCCCCCACAAGCTCACTCAGAGCCGGTTGTATTTGTGCTGAATAGACCACCGTTTGAAGCAGGTCACCACCCAGAGCGACAGGCAGCTACAAAGTAATGAGGCAAGATTCAGACAGTTATTTAGACGGTTATAAGTCCTCACATTGTTATACGTTACTCAGTAACAAACATGGATACCTCTAAATGGTATTAAAAGTGTCACATACTGTATTTATAAGGTATAATTCATCCCAAAATGTCATTTTTGTCTCAATGTAATGACGTATTCGTGGCTGTGAAATGACACATGAGCTGAAGCACTGTTTGTTTAATACCGAGAGGACATGCGTGTGCCCACCAATGATGTCTACCTTAGTGTACAGAACCTGCATAGGCTATAAATAACAGGTAATAAGGTTGTAAATAGCGTTCAGCTGCAGTTTCAGGGAGCCGTGTGGGACGTCGGATTTGCATGTTTGCATTTGCATGTTTTTTTTTTTTCTCAAAGTGACGGCTGCCATGATGACATGAGCGCACTCGGCAGTGAAAGTGAAACCAAAAGCATGCACATCATTTAAATTATCATATTATCGCATTTTAGAGTAATGATTACGACAAGCATTTGATATGTTTTTTTCTTTCATAGCTAACAAATAGTGTTGTGCATGAAAATAAATGTTTACTGGGTCAGTCCAACTACTCTAGCCTGTATAATGTTGAATATAGTGCAAGAGAGAATCTGATAATGACAAATGCTACATTTTACCATTGAAAAAAAATGGTCTAATAATGTTGTCAATGACAAGCATATGTCTCAAACATAATAATTCAACCTCAGAATTATGATAGTTGTATTCTGATGTCATCACGTTACTGTGAAGTAGGGCATATTTAAAGTCTGTTCAAGTCCACCATTCCAAGTCTATACACAGTTTTGCATTTTAACCAACAGTAGACCTACAGATAGGCCTAATGTTGTTGTTTTACCATATGTTTGAGAAATAATAATAAGAATAGCCTACTCGTATTAACCTTTATTTTACATCTACAGAATCGTGAGAAAATCATGATCTTTATTATGCAAAAAAAATGTGATTCTCATTTTAGCCAGAAATGTGCAGCCCTAGTATAAATTACATTTAATTCCATTTTCACGATTTTATGTACATTGAGATTTGTATTGTTTTGTGCATATTGATAACCGACACGGGTCATTTTTTTCAGGGGGAAGAAAGCTTTGAGCAAGAAGAAACTAAAAAGGAGGCAAAAAGTCAAATCAAAAGTAAAAACAAGAACAAAGGTAAGACTGTCAATACTGTTCATTGCTACACTTCTGTTCTCCCATTAAAACTGTGAAGTTGTATGGATTAAAAGCCATGTTTGGTTGCATAATTTCCATATTCACGTTAACATTTTCTGGAATTTGCGTGCATTTTTTGTTAGACTCTTTCATAATTGTTTAAAAGCATAAACATCTTTATCATCAATATGCCATCAAGAACTTCATGTAAATATGATTGTGTTACCAGTTTCTGTTTAAATCTTTCTTGCATTTTGAGTTTGGCCGTTATATATTATTTTTAACTTCTGGGAACAATGATTTTGTTACACATTTTGCTTACACTTTATTTTAAGGTGGCAAATAGTGTGTGACTATTCATTTTAGCTACTACTAATAATATAAATTCATTACATTCATCGTTCATTCATTTTCCTTCAACTTATTCCTCTATTAGGGGTCACCACAGCGGAACGACCCACCAACTATTCCAGCTTATGTTTACGCAGCGGATGCCCTTCCAGCCACAACCCAAAAATTCATTACATGTACTTACTATATGACTGGGGCTAGAGTGTTGGTTATGTTTAGGGTTAGATGCATGTAATTATGCATAATTCACTGTAATTACTATAGTAAGTGCATGGAACATGTTTAACTACATCACCTTGAATTAATGTGTTACCCAAGTTTCTGTTAAAGTCTCTTCCATGAAGATCTATTCACATTAGGTGATTTTAGTGGATGTGTGTTTATATGCATCTTATTGCTTGTAGACTCCTTTTAGTCGTCAGTTGAGAAGAGACCAGGGTAAAGGCTAGAATGCATATGCGGCCGGCCGGAAGTGGAATATGCAGCATTTTTTTATGACACTGTATAACAATAATTAATATTTTTACAGTACTGTGACGGTTGGGTTTAGGGTTGGGGTGGGGGTAGGCATTAAAATACAATTTATTGGGTAATTTAGTAGCTAACTATATTAAATAGATAACATAAATAATACTCGGTACAACTACTGTTTTCAGGTTACTGTGATGGTTGGGTTTAGGGTTGGGGTGGGGGTAGACGATAATAAAACACAATGAATGGGAAATTTAATAAATAATATAAATAATTCTCGTTAACTTCCGGCTGCAAACATATCCGTTCTAGCAACTACCAGAGACCAGTAAACACTCACACACATGGTGGAGAATGCGGGAGTGGCGAGGTCACGATTGGCTGTTGCTTGGCGACCCATGTGTTGCAAGTTACCATGGCAACAGCTTCCTCCATCTCCTGCACTGAGCACCTATGGTGTGCCTTGCAGCAGGGTTTGTCTCTCGTCTGCAGCATTTACCAGCGCTCAGAAAACAGGCACAGACCCAAAATGTCTCCTATTGGATAAAGTGTATTGTCTTCGCATTCCCCAAAGCATATGTGGGGGTTAATGCATGATTGTGTTTGGATATCCTTTCCCAGGCACTCTCTTTTCCCCGGTGGATGTGAGTGCTTCACAGGCAGGGGTAAGAGAGAATAATGTGATTGTAGATGGTGGAGAGGGGAATATGCAGAAATAATCTTCCAGCCTAAAACCCTGCTAGCTAAGGAGAAAAAGCTCACTTATATTTCTCCTTCTCTGCCTCAGCCTCCTTAAAAGGAGCTTGGTGCCTTTGTTTGTACACAAACAGATGGGTGGAGTTTCTCCAGCAGGGAGGGCTTGTCTGTCAATGTTGATGAGCTTCAGTTTGCTTTTGTTTGATGGATCAGATCAGAACGTCTCGTCTTGGATTTACCGCCCTTCTGGTTTGATTTCTTTTCTGATTTCTGATCTAATACTAGACGGCTTTGTGATATTGGTCACTGTTTGTGCAGTGAAATTACACGAGCATCTAGTCATTCCATAATGCGATGTTCCCACGGGTCATGGCATTTCTTGAATATCATGGAGTTCTCAAAGGCACACTTCACTTTTTTGGTGGGAATAGGTTCATTTTACAAGTCACCTAGACTTGAGGTTTATCATTTTTGAATCCGTTCAACTAATCTCTTAGTCTGGCAAGAACACTTTTAGGTTAGCTTAGCATAAATCATTGAATCGGATTAGACCATTAGCATCTCAAAGATTAGATATTTTTCCTAATTAAAGCTTGATTCTTCTGTATATCATGCACCAAGACCTGTGTATTTATCAAGGAACTTTGCTGGAGCACAGCATTTCAAACTAGTCCTCAGCTAGTTAATTAGATAATAGCCATGCAGTATCAAAGTGCTGTGATTATTATGCTAGGATAAGATTCTAGATCCTAGTCTTAGCAACCTAGAAAATAACAACTTTTTCTGTTGTTCTTAGTACACAGTGTCACTACAGAAGAGTCAACCTTTAAATAGGAAAATTATTAACTTTTTTTTTTGAGTTAGATGCTAATGGTCTAATCCAATTCAATGATTTATGCTAAGATAGCTTAAAAAATCAACTGCATGGGTTCAAAACTGTTAAAGATATTTTTAATAATTTTCACTTTTGCTTAATCAAAATGTAATTTTTCATTCATTTTCCTACGGCTTAGACCCACAAATTACTCTGGGATATGTTGCCTAAAATTGTATCCATGCATCCTCAAAATATATTTAGGAGCATTTGTTTTTTGAGTGCATAAAATTGTTGTCGATCGGTTTTCACTGCAAAACGTTCACCGGATGCACAGATTTAGGAGACATTCACACAGAATGCATCTTTCCACCTGAAACGTGAAACCAATGTTGACCTTCTACAGTAAACAAATCCCGCAATGCTTATCCCGCTTTCAAGTTTTTCTGATTGGTGCACTGCTATAAAACTGAACACGAATGAATTGGTTCGTTTCAACTATCAATCACTCAGTCAATGCCTTCCTTCAGACGACAGGGAGCTACAGCCGCACAAATGTAAATCGCTGAAGATGAGAGAATGAATATAACACAGACAGAAACCCCCTAAAGTTAAAAATGACACATCTGATAAATGATACACTTTTCGAAGAGCGGTTAAGACTCCTAAAGCCATTTACTGTAAGGTCTGTGAGACAGAGTTTTCAGGTAACAGTGTTTGCCACTGATTATACACATTTTAAGCGCGAGGTGTTCTATTTAATCCTTCATTTAATCATTAGGATGATTTCAAATGCAATAAATCTGTTAATATAAAGCTTGTCGTATCAGTGCACATAATTCTTAGTGTGTGCGACTAAATTTTAGCTGGTGCGCGAATACATTTTTAAAGTTACAAGCACCAGTGCTACCGAGCAAAAATGTTAATTTTGAGCCCTGATGGATTATACCGATACAAAGTGTATTGTACTTAACTGTACCATACTACTCAGTGGAAAGGTGGCATACACTGATATTACTTACCTTTGACATTTCATGCACCAGCGGTGGGACTTATGGGTAAATTGTACTTAGTATGACTCATGTACCTTTGAACAGACGATTGGCTTTTCATATTCTAAATACAACCTTCAAGCCCCTTTGCGTTTTATTTAGCTGAGGTCTTGCACCATGCTTTGCCACTTGTTAAAGCTATAAGAAACCCGTTGTCACCTGCAGGCTGGAATCACTGACACAGTGCAGCACAGGTTCAATTGACACATTGTGTGTTCACATTGTGTTACATGCTACGATTGATTTCTACCACTGAGCTGCGTATTATTGTCACCCCCTTTGCTAACATTGTTGTAAATTCCAAACAAATGTTATTTAACACAGAAGCAAATGGATCACATTTTACTTACACAGCATGTTTCTAAAGAACAAGTGTATAATTCTGTTAATAAAAAGAAAGAATATGATGTGTATTTTCATAATTTGGAACACTGGCTGTTTCTTTTCATTAGTTAGTATCAATTACAAAAGACGTAGTTCACCCAAAAATAAATATTTACACTCAGTTTACTCGCAATTAAGTGGTTCCAAACTAGGGATGCACCATTATGGATTTTTTTGGCCAATATTGATAACTGATAATTTGATAACAATAATCATCACGATATATATATTTTTGATAAAACAATAGTTCGATAAGTGTTCGATAATGTTTATGCACAATGCTGCGCATTTTGCAACCTGCACATCGGGATTCTGCATGCAGGCATTGGCCGATATAAGATTCTAACGGTATGATAACCTTGGATAAAAATATGACGGTTTCACTGTATCATGGTATTGTGATTACTGCTCTAAAATATCTTCTTTTTTAATATCTGGGTAAAAAAAAAAGAATTTTTTTCCAATTTCAACACATTGGCTGCTTCCAAAATCGCATACTTCCGCGCTATATAGTACACTAAAAACATTATGCGAGCTGAGCAATATGTCCGAATTTATAAAATTCGAAAAACAGTATGCTAGAGGTACCTGGATGACCTACTGTTTCCGGTGGGATTCTGAAGTGCACATCCCATCATGCACCCTGAAAGAATTCATGAATGGGAAAGAAGCGCGTATGTCACATGATGATGACAAAATGACATCCATAGTTTGTCCGAGCTTATTCATACTACTCTGATTCATACAGTATAGAACGTACTTTTCTATCAGTCGAGTAGTAAATTCAACTGCAGTACCTGCTGAGTAGTAGGCGATTTCAGACGCAGCTAATATATTTTATTTTGAAAAACATTTAAGATATTTTGTAACAGCAAACATGTCAGGCTAAATAATTCAAATGAATAATTGACTTCTGCTGTCTTCTTTAGTTTCAAAAACAAAGTTTTCTTTACAATTTAAAGCAGGACCTTTTGATACCTTTTCTGCTGGACATACTATTGTCCTAAAAACGTTTTTAAAAAAGTCTCACCCATACCTTAGGAATGGTATAACAGAAAATTTTGGCGGTTTTAAAACCTTGACTTTTCCAAACTGCAGTATACCTTGAAAACGGTAATCGTCCCATGCCACATGTAATAGTTTTTAGAAGTTTATAGCCAGACAGTGTTAGTTGTACTTGGAGGAGTAAGAAAAAAAGGTTTTCTGTTGTTGTGTTGAACCAGTTTGTCTGTACATTTTGCTATTGTGAAAAAAGGAATAGTTTGTCCTCTGAAAACAGCCTCATTGAACAACATGAGGATTTTCCCTTTATCACAGTAAACCACAATTGATGTGCTCATTTGAAACATCCTTTCCTTTCTCATATACTAGACCTTGCTGTTAGTGTTTTTTTGGCTGTTCTTTATTCTGTATTCTTTCATTGTTCAGGAACATCTGCGCTCCTTGCATTGGTCAATTATGGCTTTGTTAAAGGTTGTTCTTCCAAGAGCTTGTTATGTCCCTTGGTTCCTATCTTAATATGTGGTTGACTGGATTGTTATCAAATAAACTGAAATGTCAGAGCAGTCTGAGGAAAAAAAGCAGAAAAAAAGATGCTTTTGTGAGCACAGTACGTTTCTTAGTAGATTTTAGGGCTGCATTACTGTCATGATAAAAAATAAGGTAAATAATGTGTGATTCTCGAATATCAGTGTGTGAGCATAACTGCAAATATTTTATTTTTATTTTATAATAAAGATTTTTTTTCCCTGTTTTACCAGCAAAATATTAAGTTAAATGAACTGTTTTTGAAGAAAAAAAACTTGTCATCAGTCACTTATGGAGTAACAATATTCCTGAATGATTACAGATATGCTCACTAAATACAAACCTAACAGATCACTTCGATTATTAGGTTCAAGTAAATTAGAAATTCTAAGAGGTCAATCAAAGTATGGTAAACTGCCTCAGCTACTATACCCCCTGATGCTGGAATCAGCTTTCAGAGATGATCACATGTGCTCCAACATTAGGCAAATTCAAATCAAGACTGAAAACGGATCTGTTAAGTTGTGCCTTTACTGGCCGAGCGATCGAATCCAGCTCCATGTCGAGATAAGAGATGCTCTACACAGGGGAGAGCTTGCTCTTCTCTCTGTTGACCCGAAGCTGCAACAGGTCAAGGTGTCAGAGTACACTATCCTTGTGCATAATCAATTGATCCTGAGACTGAGTAGAAATAAGTCATCAAGTTAATTGAGAATGCGGATGCCTGAGAGCCGTAGAGGTGACAGGGCATCCTCCGTGAGTTTGGGGATGACCCGCAGTGACAGAGAAAGCCAGAACTGGAGGACTTTGTACTCCCATGCCTGGTCCTGAGTCTGATCGTCCAAATGGGCTGGGCGACGCTATTCAGGCTGACAGAGCCAATACGGGTAGTCTTCTGAACCTGCTGGCAGTTGACCTGACCTATCGCATTCATCTGCTCTTTCACCGCCAAGAACTACTGGGTAAAGTCCACCAATGGCATTGCCGAATTTGTCCACCTGGGATATGGGTGCGTCAAGAGAGCGAGCTTTGTCGACATCACGCATATCTACCAGGGTAAGCTAGAGGTGGCATTCTTGGACCAAAATTAAGGCCATCATTCTCCCCAGGGCATGAATGGCCAAATTGGTGGTCATAAGAGTATAGTTGGTCACCGCGCAGAGATCATGCAATGTGCCTGGGGAGAAACCCCCTGCAGCTAGGCCAGCACCACCATTTGGTAGCGCAGATAGGTGGAGAAAGAAGGTGGCCTGGCCTGTGGCAGTGTAAGCTGTGGAATTAAGCGACGCAGATAGCTTTCATGCTTTAGATGGGATTTTTTGCTTATGTCTTCAGGTAGTGGTGCCATCCGGACAAAGATTGACCCTGGCCACCCCACCATCCAGGGTGGTGAGGGCAGAAGAGCTCAAGGATCGGGCAAAGAAAGTTGCCCTCTACATCTTTGTGAGCTCTCTGTGCACCTCCAAAAAGAAGGGCCCCACATAGCGCCCCTCTTGTTTGTCCAGCAGCTGAGTAGGGGGTGGTGACACCTTTAACCCAACCGCCGAAGAAGTCCGGGAAAGCACAGCCATCATATCTCATTCTATTCCCTGAAGCAACATGGGTGGCTCATGTTTTTGCAAGCACAAGCCACGATCTTAGCTGCACAATAGTCATTCCCTCGCAGTCAGGGCATGCTGGACCCCCAGACATGCCACGCAGCTGTCATGCTCATCATCTGGTGCCAGGGAACCACCGCATCCAGAAACTCATGTCGGTACAACATCTTAAATAAGACGTGTTCTCCGACCGTGTTCCCCTCTTAGAGAAACTGCTTTTTTAGACTGCTCTTAAACGCACCCAAACACCAGTGGATGGGAGAACTGCCCAGCTTGATCACCGCCAAATGTGCCGTTCATCCACTTGATGCAAGACTGAAGCTCTAGTTGATCGCAGTGTAGCAGCAAGCGTCTCTTCAGTGCATTGGCTCTGAAGTGAAGTTTGACAAAGGCTCCTCCAGGTGCTGCTTATATACACAGCTGATTATTAAGCAGCCGCATCTGTGAAAGAGCTTCTCTGGCAATTCATAGACATTCATTGGCCTGTTTTCTTACTCTTCAGACTGATTGGCTCATTTTTTTTTTTTTTTTTTATTTACATGTATAATTTTTTTTTCATATATAATATATATATATATACA
>CAIGQQ010038318.1:4016092-4037785 GCA_903798035.1 Danio albolineatus
TTCCCCCCCCCCCTTATTTCTTTTTCAATGTTGGAGTTTCCAACCTGAAAGGGAACTATCCATTTAAGATTCTAAAACTAGCTATTCTTTTTTAAAAATCATTTATAAAATATGTATTTGACAGTGGCTCAGTAGATAGCACTGTCGCCTCACAGCAAGAAGGATTGCTAGTTTGAGTCCCGGCCGGGCCAGTTGCCACCTCTGTGTGGAGTTGCATGTCCTCCCTGTGTTTGATTGGGTGCTCCGGTTTCCCCCACAATCCAAAGACAAGCAGTATGGTTGTCCGTAGTGTATGTGTTTTGATGAATGTGTATGGATGTTTCCCAGTACTGAGTTGCAGCCTGAAGGGCATCCGCTGTGTTAAACGTATGCTGGATAAGTTGCCAGTCCACTCCACTGTGGCGAGTCCTGGTGAATAGAGACTAAGCTGAAGCAAAATGAATGCGTGGATGAAAATATATTTTTAATAAACAAACTCATTTGCTCTTTGTTCTCAAGGACAATTGGATAGAAAGACAATGATTTATCTTTTTTTCATGTGTTTGTTTTGTTCCATTTGCCTTTTTTTTATTGTGTTCAGTTTGGTAGGCAGTCTCCTCTATTCCTAAATTACCAATATAGTAGGAAAGGAGAGGCAGAACACTCTGTGTTTACTGAATGTAAATCTTTTTCTCATTGAGTCTATATAAGATTTACTTCAGCGAGCTTCACATTGATTTACTGCCAAACTGGGGCATTGCAAATCTGGGATGTTGAATTAGAGAGCAAAGTCAGAGGCAGTGTTGTAGTTTGTCAGACCTTTTCCATTCTTACAGTGACTTTATGGGACCAGATTGTTTTTACCCGTTATAGAATCGGTCCCTCCAGGATGACACACACATTTTTAACACTTGAAGAAGATCCTTCCACTATTTGTTAAAGCACTTTATATTAAATTGTGTTGGCTTTAATTTGTGAGGAATTAAATTTATTCGGTTTATAATTTGAAAGCGATTTTAAATGCTGTTAATCCAAATACAGTTTTAGACTTTTCGGCAAAAATAAAAAGTAAAACCTTAATGTAGTTTATTCTTTTTCTCGCCATAAAAATGGTGTAAAACACAAACAAAGAACAGTGACTTTATACATCTATTCCCGAGGACAAGATTTCAGAAGCAGTTTACTAAAACCAGCATTTGTTTTTGAGCCGTTTAGTAAAGTAACACCTTAACCAAGCTGCAATGCTGCTAGCAAATGACAGGAAGTACAGGGCTGCTAGGCATGGCTCATAGATATGTGGCTTTCTAATGACTTCAGATGCCTGTCACTGTGCCAGACAAGTGGGGTTGATTTCTCTGTGGTGTCCGCCTAAAATGAATGACCTTCTCTGCATTACATCATCCTTTGTTATAGCCAGATAGACAAATATGAGGACAAATGGATTAGTTAAGCCTATCAGGGAGTGGATTGATGAATGGGACAGTGAAACTTTGGATACGTTGTAGGTTTTGTTAATACAGTGGTGTAAACTGTAGTGGGCTGGACTGCTTTGTGTTGGAACACAACGTAAGTGGTAGGTTAATGTGAAAATGACTAGGGATGAACTGAATTTCTGTCTGCCAAAAAATTATCATATGAAAGTATTTTTTTATCGCATTTTTACCGAAAAAATGAGCTGAAAAAAGACTGTGCTGTCCAATAGTGTTCACCGTGCTGATTTCACTCATCCTGTGGTCAAAGTTCAAAACAGCTCAATATTCCTCAATTCCGATATCCCGATACTAAAAGCGCATCCAGTATTTTAATTTCACTACATCGTTAAAAATGACATTGTCTTTAAGAAGTTGACATGCTTCAATAAAATTTAACTAATGTGCTGTTACTTATGTGGTGTTTGCCTCCTTCGTCAAAGATTGTGCCACCTAAGACTTATTGTACTTGTAAGGGAGGCACAGTTGTGTAGTAAACCTCTTCCAAAGGCCAGAGGGTGCTGAAACTAGGAAATCATCTTAGTGTTTCATTATGAACAGAAGAGTGAACTGCTTTCATTGATTCAGCATGACTAATAATCATATTACTACGGAATTGTCTCATCTTCAAATGAAGTTATAAAGTTTGCAGTAAAAATATGTTATTAAATGTATTTTCATGTGCTGTATTTGATATATAGAGCCGTAGTTCACTGTAAAGTGACGCAAATGCAAAAAGCGGTCAGTATTGCGGGACTATTATCTTGATTTCATAATTGTCTGAATAAATTGAATTCTATTTTAAATGTGATTTGTAGTGGTGTCAAAATTAATTGTTTCTTCGGTGCACCGTGATGCAGACAATTCGGTATCGGTTCAGTAATAGATCATAACTGGTCATTACGTACTGATGTCATTTTCTCATATGCGCTATTTCGTGGTAGTCTACTATGTCGAGGGAGGCGAGCGTGAGTAATTAAAACACTACTTAACGCAGAAACTCTGCACAACTCACTGCGTGTGTTTGCTGGAATCTTTCACCGACACTGAACAGCAGAAGTCCCTATTTCACTGCGATTGAGAAAAAGAATGTAAATTCAATTTCTCTATCTCACTGTGGTCCTTTGACCTGCTGGGGGAATTTTCCTCTCCTCTCGGCTGTTACTTCTGGATACAGACACGAGCGAGAGCGTGTTTTCTCCTCCGTGTCTATCCATCATCCGTGGATCAGCTGTGATTGCCGCTACAGTTTATCTGTGTCACTGGTGAACAGCACCAGAGAGTTAAAGCAAGTCGCAGCCCTTTATGTTGAACGCATGACCAATCATGGGTGCAAGAGCTCACTAGACAAGGCTCAGAAATCGAGCGGGATATTTTTGTTTATTCGCTTTAAATGCTCTTTTTGTTCTGTGCGTGCATTTGAGTTTTAAAGTTACAGTTCATATATCTAACTTTATTAAATAACAAAATTGTATTACAAATAATATATAAATCTAAATATATTATACATTGTAATTCAAAAATTCTTGTGCTGTGAAGTAAAATATAAAATTGTGTATGGAAAGTATAGTCAGTACACTGACATATCGAATTGAACCGAATCAATGGCATGATAATCGTAACCGAACCGTGAGACCAGTGTAGGTTCACACCTTTAGTGATTTGTCATAGCTTGTCAGTGTAGTGTGACTTTGTGTAGTAAATGCTGCTCCATCTGAAAGCATGTGCTGAAGGTTTACTAGAATCAGCTTTACAGACAAAATGCGCATGAAATGCCACAATTTTTTTTTTGTCTCTTTAGTTGGTGTATTCCTCCTAATTGATTTTCTTTGTTTTTTGCAGACAGATACTCTGGATGGGGCCTTTCCAGTGCCTGACATCAAACTCCACAGCAACCCCTCTGCATTCAATGTCTACTGTAATGTACGGCACTGCGTGCTGGATTGGCAGCAGAAGGAGGCCGCATTGGCCCTCGCCTCCCGAAACTCTGTGCAGAGCGGTGACTCTGACAGTGAGGAAGAGGAGGAGTACCGTGAACCTGCTGTCAAACTGCCGAAGGTAAGTGTAAGGACCACAGTGTGTATAGCACAAAATCATGTTTAAAGGGAACCTACCATTTAAAGTGAACCTATTATTCACCATTTTACAAGTTGTAAAATATTTTTCTGATATCCGTAGTGATATTCATGAAGTGTGTGTGGATGTGAAGTTTTAGCTCAAAAAAACCCACAAATAATTTTTCATAGCTTTTTGATACCGCCCCTTTTAGGCTTTCATCCAAATTGTGCCGTTTTGATAATTGTTGCTTTAAGGGGCCATGAACCCCCCCTCTGTCTTAGCAGGGTGTTTTCACACCTTTAGTTTGAAAAAAGTCAGGAAAGGGGGTAAGTCCAGCTTTGTTTACGTGGGACTGTCAAGTGGTGAAAGATGAAAGGGTTAGCATGAAAGTGGAGTTTCATTATGTGTTCGCGTCATTTTCACAGAGGCAAAACAAACACAGAAGCAAGGGAGATAGACAGTGACTGCGTTTACGTGGACATCAGTCATCAAATTATTTGCCTTAATATAAATTAGACGATAATATGGTTAAGGTGTTTACATGAGTTGCTTTTTGAATGTTCCTTTCATGATTCCGTTTTACATGTTATAGCACATAATACGATTAACCTCATCGCATTACCACGCTATTCACATTTCCTCTGGAGTTTCATGTAATTTCAGGTGTTTCGTTCTTAATTTGTCGACTTTAACTGCAGTTTGCCAAATTCACTTTCATTCAGGAACTTTTATTGCATGCCCCACCAACCACAAAGTTTTGGAAAAGTCATAGACATTAGTTTAACAAATGTCTGTATACTTAAATATAGGTTAGTTGTCTTTACTTCTTTTCTGTCCATGGTCAAACACATTCTCTCACATTGTTAGTGCTGTGTTAACATTATCCAAATACATTTTACATAGATATAAAGATTAATTTAAACTAAATGATCTTCCAGACCATAATATTGTAGCGATGTTAATGTAACATACTGTAAACTTAGTAACTAAACCAGTAACTAAACTTTGCCATCTGAGTAAACATAAACAAAGAACACTGATCACACACATACTTACCAAATCTGTTGAGACAGGACAATCCACACAAACTGGAACGGCGTCTTTTTTAAAAAAAAGGAGACAAACAGCAAATCCGGATTTCACCATTTTCAGATGAGAAAAGCTCTCTGGAAAAAAAAATGTTCCTTACAAACATATTTTTGTTGCGTGTTAGCAGACCACTGTAATCCACTCGTGAGTCCAGCTGCGCTGTCGTAGCAGGGATATGAAAACAAAACCTTCATTGCCACACACTTATACATTTTATAAAACTGACGACCCATTTCTCCAAACAATTCTTCTACTTTCACTTGGTTGGTTGACAACACAACGTGGCGTCTCAGTCGCAGCACTGTAACAGGTAAAAAGCTGGTCTTCGAAGCTATCATGCATACTAATGAAGTTGCGCCTCATTCACAATAGAGCGTGCTGATTGGTTTGATTGGTTTCTCTTAAATTAAAGGTTCAAGACACCCTGGAGGACTTTTTTGAAATTTTAACAGATTTGTGTGCATTGAGCATCATTTAAGAAAACGTTAGCACCTGTTAGCTTTTTTGAGTTTTTGAGCTATTTGAGCTTTTGTAAGCTAATTTCTTCTTCCGGGTGAAAATAAGTTTTGGGGTGGGATCAAAATTGGTAATGTAATGCAAATCTACTAGTGGAGTGATGACGCGTCAGTTTCTCTTTATTATTCATAGTGGAGTTTTCTTATCCTGTGAGAGAACCCTGCTGCTTAATTATTCATGAGACCACATGTTTTCCTAATGCAATGCAGACCTGTCAACCTGTGAGACCCCATGACTGGGTGAGACACAGGTCGTATGTGTTTGTTTCCATGATCTACGGGGTTTGTGGCATATTTTTCCCCGCGATTCTGTCAGGGCTGATACAGCAGAGCTGTTGGTTTACAGCAAGCATTTTTGTCTGAAGATCTGTACGAGAATGGCGGACTTTGTCTTTTATCAGTTGAGTTTGTTACCATTACGTTACCTCTGAGACACATCGCCTTTATCCATGCTGCTGTGTTCGTACATGTTTAAAATCTTCAAGATTACCGGCAGGGTTAACGGTTGCGATAGACAGGGCAAGAGACGTGCTGCACTGCTATCCACTGTGTCTGCATTTAGACCCCGGGATTCCTCCTGCAAGTACTGCATTTTAACTTTGCATTTTAACTTTGCATAGAAAACACTTAAACTATAAAATCATGGGTCTCCTCACGTTTTGGTTTCATTTTGTGAGCCAGCTGACAACATTTGTTCGCTCCTCTCGTTTAAATTTTTTTATTGTGATTTTTAAAATAAATAATAATATATAGCACATATTATGTTTTTTTTTTTTAATTCATTATTCATTTTGAAGTGTCCCGAGTAGTGGAAGCAGAGCATGTTTCTTATTCAGCTCTGAAAAAAATGGCCAAAGGGAGGCTCTGCCATGTTATGCCATTAATATAACATTTTCCCTTCACATCACAGCCGTACATGGAGAGCTGTCTGATTAATTCCAGTCTCCACTTCAAAGATCTTGTGCGTAGGCTACCACCTAGAAGGAAATGTGCATAGGGATGGAAATCACTAGGAAATTAATTAAAATCATACGAAACATTGCGTTTTTGGGTTTGATTCAGCTGTACGATGAGGTTTCTTAACAAATCCATGGACAATTCATAGCACATTAAAAACATACTAACTACATAGACATATAAACAAAAAAATACTGCAAGTTAAGTATGTGTGCCCAGTCCTGTTTTTTTAGTTTCTTTCTGCAAATTGCAGCTCCAAGATAATGCACATATGAACCAGCTCAATGTGATATTTAGGATCACAGGATTAAGCCACAGTCACACTGCACTTTTTGCCCCATACACTTCCAGTCATATGCAAGCGAATATGGCAAATCGGAATCAAGTTTTTATGTTGGCTGCATTGCAAAGTTCAAACTTGGCAAACTTTGACCTGCTAAATTGCTTCACGTGAGACCAATGAAGATCAAAACATGACCTCTTTGTACAGAAAATTAAAATATGGCCCAATCGCATGCTTTTTAAAAATGTTCAGTCCTGCCCCTTTTCGCAGTGCCATACGACAGAAAATGCTCAAAATCGAGTGTGACCGTGGCATTAAAGACAGGCAGGTTTGGAGCAGGGCTGGATCTGAATGGGCTATGTGCATGGCAAGTGTTTTTCATCCACCCATAAATTTCCGGTGAGAGGTTTATGTGACTATTTTAAATTTTACAAGGTTCCTTTTATATAATCAAGAATGTAATTGAATTTAAATAAATTGCATAAATTTA
Source organism: Danio albolineatus (assembly GCA_903798035.1). Classification (NCBI taxonomy): domain Eukaryota; kingdom Metazoa; phylum Chordata; class Actinopteri; order Cypriniformes; family Danionidae; genus Danio; species Danio albolineatus. Next base: position 4,022,933 of record CAIGQQ010038318.1, read on the forward strand.
ATTGTTCAGCCATAAGATGAGATGAGCGTTTGTTTAAAGTGCCATGTCGAGTAGCAGGCGAGTGCAGAAAATTCATTGAAAGTCTTCACCTTGCAAACTCGGACGCTTTTTTTTATTTTACAGAATGAAACAGGAGTACAACATTTGTTTTGCTTTGTTTTGTTTATGTATATTTTAGATATTTAGAGAAAAAACTTTGATTTTATATAAGGGTTTTAAATTTAAAAATTAAAGATTGTTAAAATTGATATTATAACTTTATTTTATACTTGAATAATACCCTGAATTATGGTTTCATGTATTTATAATAAGCAAAGCAGCAAATAAAAAAGCAGATACAGTTGAAGTCAAAATTATTAGCCCTCCTGTGCTTATTTTATTATTTTTAATTTTTAAAATATTTCCCAAACAATCTTTAACAGAGCAAGAAATTTTTCACAGTACTTCCCATAATATCTTTTCTTCTGGAGAAAGTTTAGTTTTATTTCGGCAAGAAGAAAAGGAGTTTTAATTTTGTTTTAAAAACACATGCTCTCACATTATTAGTGCTGTGTTAACATTATCCAAATACATTTTACATAGATATAAAGATTAATTTAAACTAAATGATCTTCCAGACCATAATATTGTAGTGATGTTAATGTAACATACTGTAAACTTAGTAACTAAACCAGTAACTAAACTTTGCCATGAGTAAACATAAACAAAGAACACTGATCACACACATAATTACCAAATCTGTTGAGACAGGACAATCCACACAAACTGGAACGGCGTCTTTTTTTTTAAAGGAGACAAACGGCAAATCCGGATTTCACCGTTTTCAGATGAGAAAAGCTCTCTGGAAAAAAAAATGTTCCTTACAAACATGTTTTTGTTGCGTGTTAGCAGACCACTGTAATCCACTCGTGAGTCCAGCTGCGCTGTCGTAGCGGGGATATGAAAACAAAACCTTCATTGCCACACACTTATACATTTTATAAAACTGACGACCCATTTCTCCAAACAATTCTTCTACTTTCACTTGGTTGGTTGACAACACAACGTGGCGTCTCAGTTGCAGCACTGTAACAGGTGAAAAGCTGGTCTTCAAAGCTATCATGCATGTTAATGAAGTTGCGCCTCATTCACAATAGAGCGTGCTGATTGGTTTGATTGGTTTCTCTTAAATTAAAGGTTCAAGACACCCTGGAGGACTTCTTTGAAATTTTAACAGATTTATGTGCATTGAGCATCATCACAACGTTAGCACCTCTTAGCTTTTTTGAGTTTTTGAGCTATTTGAGCTTTTGTAAGCTAATTTCTTCTTCCGAGTGAAAATAAGTTTTGGGGTTTTTGAGCTATTATAAGGTAGCCAAAAGCCTAGTAGTTAGAGCATCAGCACATGTGCTATCAGCGACCCGAGTTCGATTCCTGGCTCTTTCCCTTCGTTTTGCTCCCTACACTTTGCTGTCTGTAATCTCCACTGTCCTGTCCATTAAAAGGGAAAACCCCGAAAAAATAATTATATATAAAAATCAAAACAAATTTAAGGGCGATATTATTAACCCCCTTAAGCAATATTTTATTTTCGATTGTCTACAGAACAAACTATTGGTATACAATGACTTGCCTAATTACCTTATTTAGCCTAATTGACATAGTTAAGCCTTTAAATTGCACTTTAAGCTGAGTAGCAGTATCTTGAAAAATATCTAGCAAAATGTTATGTATTGTAATCATGGCAAAGTATTGGTTTTTGCACTGTAAAACCCAAAAGTCAACATGATCAAATGAATTGAGTGTATTTACCTTAATTTACTGAAAGTTAATTCTTCTAATTTAAAAAGAGTTTTGAACTCTTAGAAGGTAGTGAGTAGAGCCACACGGAATCAGCGGATTTATGCAGAATGATTTTAAGAGTATTGTAATTTAAAAACTTAATACAAGAAATGAAAAATAATACCTTTTTAACGGTTATTCAATGTTTACAATGCAAATCTAATTAGATCCTCTTATACATTGGTAAACAAAGCAAGTATCTCATGTAGTATACCTCCTAAAAGACAGAAAATATTACTTTACAAACCTTATTGTAAATAAATCATATGAACATTTTCATATTAGTCAATAATATTACTGAAATTCGTTTAAAAACTGAATACCTGTAAATTTACACACATTTAATTTTTACACATTTTTCACAAGTAAATACATACACTCACTGATGGGCTAAAAGTCTGTGGTAATCTGCGAATTTCTGCACACGCAGGCCCCGTTTACACTAGTGCGTTTTCATTTTTAAAACGCATAAGTTTTGCTACGGTTACGCCATCCGTCCATACTACGCCGGAGTTTTCGAGGTGCGAAAACGGAGCGTTTTAGAAACGCTGGAGACAGCGTTTTCATTCTGAAACGCTGCAGCTGCGTCTCAGTGTGGACGTGGGAAAACAGAGGCGTGGCTGCTGAGATCCGCTACGTGATTGGGGCTTTTGGTCATTGCGTATCCTTCCCTTATTCGTCAAGCGCACGTGGCTATAACGTCACCGGCAGACACCAGACCAGTCTTCACTGTAAACGCTGTATTTTCGATAGCCATGGATGTTTTATATTCATTTGTTACTTTAAGTAACAACTCAACCTCGTCGTCTGTCCTCAAAAAGACCTCTCTTGCTTTCTTTACCATCGCGTTCATCGTTCAACCAGCGTTTGTTGACTAACAATAACCGAATGCCGAGCGAGACGCATGCTTCCTGTTTATACTTGACCGCGCATGCTCAGAGTGCGCCAATGGTCACGTGATATACGTTTCTGGTGGAGTAGTGAAGACGGAGATCTCTTGAAACGCTGGGTGAAAACGCAAGTGTGGACGCGGATCGTTTTCTTGCTAAAACGCCGTTTTAAAACTAAAACGGACTAGTGTAAACGGGGCCGCAGATTCCGTGTGGGCCTAGAGTAAATTAAATTCCTCATTTCAACTTAAATAGAGTAAGTTCACAGTACTCGTATAGATTAGTTTTTTAAACTCAAATGGTTTATAGCAATTGGTTTCCTCAAACGGTTTGAGTTGCCTTAACTTATTAGGTTTTACAGTACTCATATGGTTTGAGTTCTCTTCATTTATTGGGTTTTACTCTGCTCAGATTCGTTTACTCAAATGAATTAAGTTCACAGTACTCTTTGGGATTCGTTTTTTGAATTTAAATGGTTTGTAGCAATTGGTTTCCTCAAACGGTTTGAGTTACCTTAACTTTTTTTGGATTTACAGTGTAGTATCGACTGTATTTTGTTTTATCTGATTAATTGAAAATCAATCACCCAAGTAATCGATTATCAAAATGAATGGATTATCAAAAATAGTTGCAGCCCTAAAACACATAGCCCAGCCCTGTTAAGACATGAATGTGCAGTTTGGATTTGTGTGATCCTTGCATGCTCAGGTTAAAGTTATAAGGTTTAATGTTATTAAAAAAGAGAATTTGTATTCATATTGTTTAAATCGAGGGGTTATCGAAAAAGCTGTGTGACACTATGCAGGATATTTCGTCATTTCTCTTGAATGTCCAATATCAAGAAATTGCTTTTTTTTTTTTTTGTTTGACGATGACCTTGAAAGATGAAACGGTGCTAGCCTCTTATTATGATGTAGTGTCTTATAACGAAAAGAAAGCACTTTTAGGAACAAACAGTTTCCATAGAGAAACATCCCAAAGATTCCTTCATTTAAATATTGTTGTAGATGTTTGCAGCTGTTAGAGGTCAAAGACTATATGCTACACAGCAAAATCTGTATCTTAATGTTGTTTAGTCAAACCTATTTAAATCCTCATGTGATCCAGATGCTCTGCATGCTAGTAAACCCATTAGGTGAAACAGCAACACTGTATTTACATGTATGTTGGTTTTAACAAACACATTCTCACACAGTTGTTCATTTTTTTTCAGTTCAAGTAAACCACGTGTTCTCTTCTCAGCACAACTCAGTTGCTATAGTGATTTTTCCACACTCGGATTTCAGATATGGCCTTTTCTTTTGCATAATGTTGGTTTCACACTGAATAAGCCACATTTTTCTTTTTCCTTTATTTCTTGTGCTACACAATTTGTTACTTGTGTCAAAGTCTGCTTTAATTGTCAAATCTGCCACAATTGCAGACATACAGAGAATTGAAAGTACTTTTACTTTTAGACCCCGAGTGAGAAAATTGAAGTAGTTCTAGAAGTACATTTTTTGTTAACTCTCTCAAGGAATAATCATATTATGAATAATTATTTTTGGAACAATAAAGTTTGAGCTCAGTGTTTTACTTGCGTAGATAGTGTTTTAATCTCCATATATAAATTATTCAGGAAGCTAGTTGAATAAATTAAAACCAATACAAATTGATTGGCAAATGGATTTATCTGAAAGGGCAATGATTAAATAAAACATATATTTTTTTATTATTTCTCATAAGACAAATGAAGACAAAATGATATTGCCAAGGATTTTTTTCATTTAGTTTTTTTTTTCTCTAGAAAGTTTATTTTACACTTGTTTATTTTAATTTGGCTGGAATTAAAAAGAATGAAAAAATAAATAAAAACTGCCTCAAGAAATTAATTTTTTGATTTATAATGTTAGTGTATGAGCATAAATACCAATATAAATTGAGGTATTACTGTATTTTTTCTAAATGTTTTAAAAACATATTTCTGCTTTAAACCTATGCTGTGTTCACACCAGACGCGGCAAGCATGGAATAAATTGTGCTATTCACACGTAAATAGATGCGTGAGCATTTTGAGTTTACTCGCTTCATTCGCGCGTCAAATTCACTTGAGAACAAATGCAGATTCGCGTCATGGGCAGGGCTTCTGTCTACCCGGTGACTGTAGCTTCATTGCTAAATGGCTAACATGGATTTTATTGAGAAAATAACTGTGTTTATGTGCTTTATGAAGGCTGAAAAACCAGTACACTAGATCCTTTCAGAGGTGCACCCAGCTCTGTGAGCTCATAAACTCCTCCTGAAACTTTACCTGGATGATGGAAGCATTTAGCGATGCTTCTGACTGAGCCAAGCCCAGTTTGAACTGTTGTCGGTGTAGGCAGGAGGATTTTCCCCCGGAACACCAACAACAGGCACTACGTCATAATCACACCCCCCACAAGAGCAATCTCCTTATTGGTTGACGCAGCGCGAATGTCCTCTGAAGTTCAGATTTTTGCCAGATGTGCAAAACGCGCCATTCGCACCGTGCCATTTGCGCAATTCGTGCCACACCATTCGTGCGTATCACGTCACAGGATGTGTATTCTCGTCTTTGCATTGACATAACATGTAAATCACTCAGCATTAGGCCCAGTTTACGCTAATATGTTTTAGTTTCAAAATGGCGTTTTAGAACAAAAACGATCCACGTCCACACTGGCGTTTCACCTAGCATTTCTGAAAAGATCTCTGTCTACAATATTCACCTTATTCTCCGCGTAAGAGCGGGCGCAGCCATTTGAATCTTTTTTTTTTTTTTTGGCAATCTTTTTGGCTTCCGGTTTCATTCACGTCCATTCATTTTTAGACCTTACAAACAGCTTGTTTTGCTGATTGATGTTGCAAATTGATGTTTTCTTACTACATTATTCCACTTTGTCTGTGTAGTCAGTTACACACTTATTTGTAGAGCGTGTAGTTTGACCATTTTCTGCCGTTTATTATTTCTAGTCATTTCTCCCATAGGCAACTGTATCGGAAGTTCTTAAGCAATCGCTTAAAACGAGCGCACTTCCACATTGAAAAATAAGGTCAATACCGCTGAAAACGTGCATCACATGGCCACACGCACACTCTAGCATGCTCTGCAGCGTATGCGGACATCTGAGCTTCAGGCAGTCTGCGGGTGCTTTGAGCAATGTTGTTTAGTCAAACCTATTCATAAACCGGGTGTAAACGGGGCATAAAAGTTTCTGTTCTGATTAATCAGAGTTGGTTTGATTCATATCTATTTAATGAATCACTGGTTTCAAAAAGGCTAAAGGAAATTCCTAGGAAAATGCTTTCATTGTCAATTCCAAGTGTCTGCCCATTGTGATTTCCATAAAAATGCGATTTCATTCGAGCACTGGTGTTGGTGAATATTATATTATAGCTGTGATCCTCTGCTCCCCAGATCATTGGTATTGGGCTGTGTGGAGTGTTTGAGCTCATCAAAGAGACCCGTTTTTCACACCCATCACTGTGCTTACGGAGCCTTCAGGCTCTTCTAGATATGCTCCAGGGACAGCAGCCAGAGAGCTTTCAGACCGAACCACCAGATGTGCTGGGTAAGATCTGTTCTTTTGTTAAAATTAAAAAGTAACATATAAGCGAGCATGCAAATTTAAATTCTGACACCATTCTTGGCCCGGCAGAGTCTCTGTTCCACCTTCTGTTGGAAACAACGGTGCGGAGCACAGGGATGAATGACCCCACCGGCCAGACCCTGACAGCGTTATCCTGCGCCTGCCTCTTCAGCCTGGTGGTGGCCTGGGGCGACACCGGCAAAACCCTGCAGGCTGTCTCTGCTATCCTCACTAACAATGGCAGTCATGCATGCCAGACCATTCAGGTGAGTCAAAGTCTTTTAAAGTCTTAGTGAAGTCAAATTTTACAATGTTTATTTTGCTAGCTCGCATCTGTGGAAGTTAATCCTCTGAAAATATTTTTTGGTAACCTTATATTAAAATCTGACCATTTGCTTCCGCCTTTGGAGTTGCAGTCCTTCTTTTGACTTCAACGAGAGGGCTTCCACAGCTACTGCACATTAATATCCTCAGCCACGCTCCTTACCATTTCTTTGCTCTGAGGGAATGATGCACAAACCCCTACAATATTGCTTTTCAGCTAGAAGTGCATTAATGGCCCATTTTCTCTCCGTGGTACAGTACGGTACGGTACGGGTCAGTTCGGGTCACCTTTATCAGGCTTGCGTTTCCACTGCTAAAAAGGTACCAAGAGTACTCTTTTGGTGGCCGTGGTGTATGACATAAAGTTTCAGTCAATGTCATTCTCGCTCGATTCAGCTGATATGCACTCACCGGCCATTTTATTAGGTACACCTTACTAGTACCGGCTTGGACCCACTTTTGCCTTCAGAACCGACTTAATTCTTCATGGCATAGATTCAACAAGGTACTGGGAATATCTGAGATTTTAGTGCATATTGACATGATAGCATCGCGCAGTTGCTGCAGATTTGTTGGCTGCACATCCATGACGCAAATCTCCTGTTCCACCACATCCCAAAGGTGCTCTATTGGATTGTGATCTGGTGACTGTGGAGGCCATTTGATTACAATGAACGCAATGTCATGTTCAAGAAACCAGTCTGAGATTATTCTCGCTTTATGACATTTATGACATTCAGCGCATTATTCTGCTGAAAGTAGCCATCAAGAGATGGGTACACTGTGGTTTTAAAGGGATGGACATGGTCAGCAACAATACTCAGGTAGGCTTTGGTGTACTGATGGGCCCAAAGGGTGCCTAGAAGATATGCCCCACACCATTACATCACCACCACCAACCTGAACCGTTGATGTAAGGCAGGATGGATCCATGCTTTCATGTTGTTGACGCCAGATTCTGATCCTACCATCCCAGTGTTGCAGCAGAAATCGAGACTCATCACACTAGACAATGTTTTATCGAGCTTCTATTATTTCTTCTGTTCACTGCATATTTTCTCTTTTTTTCGGACCATTCTCTGTAAACCCTCTAGATGGTTGTGCGTGAAAATCCCAGTAGATCAGCAGTTTCTGAATTACTCAGACCAGCCCGTCTGGCACCAACAACCATGCCATGTTCAGAGTCACTTAAATCACCTTTCTTCCACATTCTGATGCTCGGTTTGAATTACAGTAGATCTTCTTGACCATGTCTACATGCCTAAATGCATTGAGTAGCTGTCATGCGATTGGCTGATAAGAAATTTGCGTTAACACACAGTTGGACAGGTGTACCTAATAAAATGGCTGGTGAGTGTATATATTTGTTTTGTAGTTTAGTGGATTTTCTTGCTCGGTAAGTGAGGCAAAGGTTGTCTGTTTTAAAAAAAAATGCTTTTCATCTGAAGTCAGGATGACAGCACATTACCTCTCATCAATCAGTATACGAAAGCAGAACTGAGGCTGCATGTGGAGGTCAGCAATTGAGTTGCCTGAAAATGTCAAATCCCTCTGATTTCATGTCCTTATTGTATTATTCTGTCAACGCAGAGTCCCTCAGCCAATAACTCCTGTCTTCTGTCGTCTGCATGATTTCCATCTGTCATTTTCTTATGCTTATTTCAGTCTTTCTAAATGATCTCTAATAATAATATCACACTGGTTCAGACATCAGATAAGTTCATTTGTTGTTGCCAAGGTAACTACAACCTAATTGGAGCATGAGTAACTTGCATAGCTTGCATAAAGTGTGATATCTGATTTGTGACTCTCTGTCAGTTTACATTGCACAAGTCTAACCTGAAGTGGTTCAGTATTAAACTGCAAAGGGTATCAGTAGATTATTATCATTGAAGCTTTTTCTGCAACCATATTATGTGTTTTGCCTGCTGTGATAGATGACTGTCTGTTGACGTATTTAAATGGATGAAGCGATTTGTGCAGTTGATTTGATGTTAAAACTAGAATAGTGGTTTATTAGTTATGTTAGTTAATGTGTTTACTAACATTACCCAGGTATGAAAAATCTTGTAAAGTGTTTATTAATGATAGTTCAACATTTACTAATGCATTATTAAAATGCAAAGCTTAAATAACTAACGTTATTTAACTTAAAAATATTAACTGATTTGTGTATCAGGACTTGTATGGTTAGTTATTGAATGTCCATTAATTAAATGGACATTCATTAACAAAACAGTATAACAATTTTCATTATTTTTCTACCAGTATAATAATGCATAGTACACTACCTGACAAAAGTCTTGTTGTCGATCCCAGTTGTAAGAGCAGCAAAATAATAACTTGACCATTTAATTTAGTTTATCATTTGGAAAAGTGGCTGAAGGTAGATTTTTCTGTTGAACTGCATCCCAATCATTACAAATTCTGCTGAAGACTTACAGGAACCTGCATGGACCCAAGATTCTCACAGAAATCAGTCATGTTTGGTGAAGGAAAGATCATGGTTTGGGGTTGCATTCAGTGTGGAGTGTGCGAGAGATCTGCAGAGTGGATGGCAACATCAACACCCTGAGGTCAAGACATTTGTGCTGCCCATTACATTACAAACCACATACCTCAGCCTCCACATCAAAGGCCCTGAAAGCAAAGAAGGTCAAAGTGCTCCAGGATTGGCCAGGCCTGTCATCAGACATGAACATTATTGAGCATGTCTGGGGTAAGATGGAGGAGGCATTTGATATAAATCCAAATCTTGATGAAGTCTGGAAGTCCTGCAAGAACGCTTTCTTTGCCATTCCAGATGACTTTATTATGTTATTTGAGTCATTACAGAGATGTATGGATGCAGTCATCCAAGCTTATTGGAGTATTAATTCTTTTTCCACTGCACCATGACTTTATATTCGATACTGTACATTATTTCTGTTAAGTGACGAGACTTTTGTCTAAGCAAAGTCAGACCTTACTTTACCAATTAAAAAACTAAAAATCAAGGCATGATCATATTTTTTTTTTGTAAAATTAGCGTAATCTATAGGCCTTTGCCTTTCATATAAGCCACTTCTGATACCAAATTATCAACTAGAAGTCAGGCTATTATTTGTTGATCCTAAAACTTGGATACTTTTGTCAGGTAGTGTACATAAACCATCTTTACTTGCATTTTATTTCTATTTGGAAAAAAGTAAACAACTGGATTTCCATAAAGAGTTAATTGAATCATGGATTTGAGTTGATTTACTGACATGGGTGGTTTGAAGCTATTTTAAGTTAACATATTTTAAGGTATGTAGCAATACCTTGTCCTGGTGACTAAGTGAGCTTAATCCTCTGGAGAGCTACTGCAATAAAACGAAATGTCATTATTGACCGTAGAGTCATCTAAAGCAATTACATCGATGTTTTAGTACATCAATAAACCTCTTTGTCATGTGTTGCATCGCTCATTAAAGTGCCTTACTGTCATCAGCTGAACTGTGTTGCCGGCTTTGCAAAGACATAAATATCAACATCGATATTGAACAGAGAAAATTATAGTATTTAATTTGAGATGGCTGAAGAGGTGCTTGCTGTCCTTGTGGTGAATGATCTGGCACAGGTCAGCAAGTGCAGAGAGGGGTTTATTGTAACATCACATAGGCATAAAAACAACCATTCAGCTGTTATCATTGTACCGTGAGGTAAACTTGATTCAAATCAATTATTTGTATAAGGATTATTTTAGGTGTCAGGGTTTTGTTTAACGAATTTGCAATTATAATTTCATTAGATCTCAGCCCTCTCATAAAACAACAGAAAAACTTTAATTATGTATTAAATTTAAGATTCAGTAAGCTTCAAAACTGAAATCTCTTTTATTGTCATACAGTCAGTTTCAGAAAAGTGGACAGATCTGAAGGTCTCGGAGACGGGACTAGTGTTGTGTGCTTCTGTTTAGCAAGTTTTCATACCGTGATGGTTTGGGACGAATACATGTACTGTTCCAGCCCTAGTGCTTCACTACATGCTGCACTATATGCAGCAACATGAGAGCTGATCAGTCTGCGTAGCTGCAGGCCACATTTTAAAGAGCAAACCGCTGGATGCGGCCTGCGAAACCCCTGTTGAGAACCTTGGCTCTACTGGCTCAGACAGGCTAGGTGTCCAAATTTTTAAATGCACTGCCAAAAGTTCTTTTAAATTATTCCAGGTTGTTTGAAACAATCTGTGGTTCAACCTATAGAAAACAAATATTGATCGATCTTTACCCTGAAATAAGATACAGAATATATAGGATTTATAAAATAGACCCATTTTTAAGTCACATTTTACAGCAAAAAAGTTGTTGATGATCAACCGTTTTAGATGGTTATCGTGTTTGATAAATTCCAGTTTGGCTTTTGTTTATGCAGTCAACTGTAATTGCCCTCTGATAGTTTTTAATGTCATCTTAATGCAAAGTGATCCAGGAGAATGCACTGTATTGGATCTCAATGATATTTATTGGATACTGTTTATCACTGTATGTGAGTTGAGGCTTAGACAAAGCTTTAGTATTTCTGGAACAGCCCTGATTTGGTTTTACAAACATTTCTGCAAAATTATACCTCATCAACAGTGATCCCGTGGGGTTCCCCAGGGCTCCGTTTCAGATCCATTGCAATTCGTTGCCTCTGTGTCAGCTGATGGGTAATTTTGAAGGTATTTGCTATTATTGTTATGCACATGACATTCAGTTATATACTTAAAATTATATAGCCTAATGAAGTTACAAAAAATGTTCACTCTTTATAAACGGCATGTACTCCATCATCATGTCTGGATGACAAACAATTACTTACTGTTAAAAAGCAGAAGTATTTATTTGCGCTTCCCTAATGTGATGGACAGTCTTGGTTCTTTATCACAGTGTTAATTTTTTTTCAAAATGTAATGACTGGTTCCATAGAAATAAATCTTACTTGATTATTTGATACAAGAAAAGTTTAGGTACCAGCGAAATGTTTTCATCATTTACTCACCCTTGACTTGATTCTTTTTGTTTTTTTGAACACAGAGAAAAATATATAGAAGAATGTTGGATACCAGAAACCATTGGTTTCCATAGTATTTCTTTATATTTCTATGAACATCAATGACTACATGTTTCCTTAATTCTTCAGTAATTCTTCAGTAATAGTGTTCAAAACAAAATTATCTTAATAGCATAATTTGGATAAGCAGGCTACAAATATGCAGCAAATTTACTTTTCTGAATTGTTACAGCGGAATCTGAACAGTACAGCATAATGCAGACTGAAAAGATCTTGTTGTAGATATTTTTGATATGCAATGGCACATTTACATAACCATGCGTTACATTTTTCTCCAGACATCAGATGAACTGAAGAACAATGTCCAGCTCATTCAGTCAAACTGAAGAGGATTATTTGTGGCACAACCTTGTGATTCCAAATGACCAGAAGTGCCTCCTATAATCTCACACGCATTAGACACATTAGAAAAAAGATTTGCTCACATCTTACAGTATGTGTTAAAGAGGCTCAAAATTTGTTGCTCACAAGATCGTCCACCGAGGCTTTTGTCAGTTATTACTGTCATAGCATGACACATTTCTACAACTACACACAAATAAAATGACATAAAAGAACAGCTTCCCTTGCTAGAACTATATTGTTATAGTGATTCTGCTTTGTCCAAATTGGCATGAAATGCGGAACTGGTAAAGTCTTTTATTTTTATTAGTATTTTGCTTTTCTTTTATTTATTTATTACAATTTTATTACAATACATTTTGTCCTCCAACGAAAAAAAACAAAACAAAACATAAATTGCTTATTGCATCATGTCCTGCCCCTATTCCAGTGGTCCAAATTTGTTCCTTCTCACAGCTCGTTTCACGTGGGAATCAATGAAATCATGTAATCTGACTTTTGCGTCATGAGACGTGCCCCATTTATTGAAGTGTATTCAATTCATTTGTGTTTTTAAAATCACGAAAAGAGAATTTGCTGTTTTTTTCATGTCCTCAGCCTCAAAGAGGGAGCAGAACACTGACATGTTAAGGCATCTTTTACTTTAAGGAGCACCTAACGAGGCCCTTTGTAATTATTCACATACTATAAACCCTTGTTTATGTAATAAATGAAAGAGTTTGAAACTGCACTTGTAATGGTACATCGGAGCATGCGATTCTTAAAGTGACAGTTTCAACTTTTCTTCCGTCAACTGTGTTTATCATTATTAATTAAATAACAAAGGACAATGACAATCACTCACTGCTTTTGGCTGAATGACTTTTGTAACTTTTTGCACAGTTTGTTCCATATTTAACTACATTTTTTCGTTTTTTCTTCAGAATTTTGAGAACCTTTTGTTATTACATTTTTCTTTGCTTTATCCCATTCTTTGATATTGAGAATTGTAAATATTTTTTTAATAAATAGAGAAAGTAGCAACTATATTTAACTATATGGATGGATCAATTTATGTATTGATGGATGAGTGGATTGATTGATCCATTGATGAATGTATGGATCGATTAATAGATTGATGGATTGATTGATGCATCGATTAATGGATGGATTGGAGGAGGGGAGTAAAGATGGCGGCGTGAGAGGTCAGAAAGTTTTCTGCTCTGTGCATTTATTAATATTGAACAACTTATTTGCATTTATTGAGTGACGTGACTTGAAAATTCCATTTGCGATCCTTGGTAAACAACATGCCGAGAAATAATTCATTCAGCAAATAAAAGCAGCTGATATTACTGAGGATGTGGGCAACACGCAGAGTGTGGACGGCGTCATGTCGGACCAGGGAGATATCAGAGAACTCCTTGGCGGTATTAGATCTGAGGTAGTCACTCTCAGAGTGGAAATTCATCTAAATCATCTATTCCCGCGGCGAAAACGTCACTGTTAGAGCAAGAACAGAAATTGAAGGATGTGGAAGATACCCTTTACGATGTTAACAGCCGTGTTACTGCCCTGGAATCTACATGCTCAGTGCTATTGAAAGTAAATGAAAAATTGAAGGCCAAACTTGATGACTTGGAGAACAGATCTAGATCCGAAAGAAAAAACATACGTGTGATTGGCATTCACAAAGACACTGAGGGGTCACATCCGTCTGCATTTATTGAAACTATGCAACTCAAGGTTTTTGGAGAGCAAAGCTTTGCCAGGAAACCGGAGGTGGATAGAGCACATCGTTCTCTAGAACCCCTGCCGAAACCTAATCAAGCTCCCAGGCCCTTCATCATGCGAATGCATCACTATCAGATGAGGCAACTAATTCTCCATTTGGCCAGAGAAAAGGGACATGTGTTGTACAAAGGAACGCACATTCACTTTTACCCCGATGTCAGCGCTGAGGTAGCGAAACGGAGAGTGGCGTTTAACTCGGTCAAGGCTCAACTCAGAGGAGTGGCCATTGAATTTGGCTTGCTTTTCCCTGCACGACTACGGATAAATAACGGTTGAACGAGACATTTCTTTGATTGTCCGCAGCAGGCAATTCTTCCCCTGTCATCAAATGAGTAAAAGCACATCGTGGTAGGAAATGTGTGGTTTTTTTTTATTACTCTAACTCTCTGCTAAGATTGGATGACATCACCATTCCAGAGGATGGAGAGCTCAAGAGACTAACTTTAAGTTAATTTAAATTTAAGCTTATTCTGTCATACACTTTGTATAAGTTCAAGTTCAAATGTCACTTTTTTCTGTTATTGGCAGTAGTTTAGAGTAGAAACATAAGCTGGTGAGTTATGGTTGTTTGTATACCAGCAGACAGGTTTTGTTCAGTGTGGTTCATGCCATGGGTGGGGTGGAGAGGGGTGTGGTTACACAGTGTTTTTTTTTTCTTCTTCTCTTTTTTCGTACCTTGCATTGATCACATGATCGCGTTTGTCATAAACTCGGTATTTTGTCATTTGTTTACTATGACTTTTTGGTATTATATCTATGTTTAATTAATATGATGTTAATTTTATAACATGGAACGTGAAAGGCATGAATCAGCAGCGTATTGAATGTTTTCCTTTTTTTTCAGCTGGTTCTTTTTTTATTTAAATTTTTAGATTTAGAGTTCTGTTTGTTAAAACCAGTGTTTTTTTTTTTTGCAGTGATATTTTTGTATAAATGGAAAGCAAATGACTCCTCTTTTGCTCATCCGAAAAATGGTCCGATCCATATTTTTATGATTTGTATCAGATTGCACACCTAACATAGTAGGCTACCTTATAC